>JAMPIV010016866.1:0-285000 GCA_024509875.1 Oreohelix idahoensis
CATTCAATTTTTGTTTTTGAATTTTTGGCATTATTCATGATCATTCCCATTTTCATTCAAGTTATTCATTCATCTATTTTGGCTTTATTTTTTTTTAATCCATTTACCTACATTTCGGGTTTTTATCCATCTTTTTTTGTCTTTTTGTTGTTGTTTTTCTTTCTTTCATCTGTATTTTTTTATTATACCCATTACCATTTTTTAGTGGTGGCCACTCTCATATTTATTTTTTTTTCTGATTATAGTTTTTGTAGATCTTTATTTTTTTGTAGATTTTTTTTTTTCGATTTGATCCATGTTTTTTCAGTCTTGGTATGTTACATTTTTGTGTGATATATTTTACATTTGCTTTTTTCTCTTTTTCTCACATACAGTACCTTTTTTTTATTTTTTTTTGTTTCATCATTTTTTTCTCATTCTTTGCTGAAACATTACATTTACATATTTTTTTCTTACATCTTTTTAATTACCATTACTAGATTTTCATCATAAGTTTTAACTATTGTCGGTCCTGTTTGATATGTCAGGAAGTTAAGGTACGGGGTCCATTTCATGCGGCTCCTATTCAAGCTGCGGACATCCCGATTAGACCATTTGATAAAATGGCTATAGACATTATTGGTCCGATGCTTCCATCTGCTAGAGGGCATACGCATATTCTTACGTGCATTGATATGTGCACTCGTTGGCCTGAGGCCATCCCTCTCAAGAACACTTCATCTGCCAGTGTAGCAGAGGCATTGATGTTAATCTTCTCACGCATTGGTTTTCCACGGAAAATCTTGTCGGATCATGGGGTTCAGTTCATTTCTGAATCCATGTCTCAAGTTATGAAGACATTAGGTATAGACAGATCTCTTAGTTCTATTTATCATCCGATGTCAAATGGGTTAATTGAGCGTCTCAATAGGACACTCAAGCAGTTGTTGGGTAAGATGACCCAAGACCATCCCCAAGACTGGGATCGGGTCATACCCGCTGCTCTGTTCGCGTATCGCGAAGTACAAAATCAAGCCACGGGGTTTTCTCCATTCCAGCTAGTTTTTGGCATGCAACCACGCGGTCCGATGTCGTTAATCCACGACTTATTGGTTGACGAGAATATTGAAGAGGAAACTCAATCCTCTTATGAGTATGTGATCTCTCTGAGAAAGAGAATCATAGATGCTTGTAGACTAGCTACTGCATCATCCGAACAAGCCAAAGAAAAAGCTCGTCTATTTGCAGACAAGTATAGACGTCTTCGCCAGCTTATTCCTGGTGACGAAGCTTTTGTATTACTCCCTGCGCATAACAATCGTCTTTTAATTACCTGGAGAGGTCCTTTCAGGATCATCTCAAGGATATCCGATGTCGACTACATCGTTGATGTTAATGGTAAACATAAAACCTTCCACATTAACATGTTGAAGGAGTATTACTCACGTCCTGATTATCTACAGTCAGTGTTCCAGGCAACTGACGATCCTACACCTCCTATTCAACATTATTCTAGTTTGTCAGTCATCCAAGAAGAAGAATCTTCTTTCGATGATGTACAACTACCAATACCAGTTGTACCACTCCATTCCACCGAGAAATGGAATGATGTTACGATCTCATCTACTCTTTCGGCTGATCAACGTCAGCAAGTTTCTAATATTCTACACTCGTATGACGATGTTCTCACCGACATCCCAGGTCATACGTCAGTCATCCAACATGACATTATTCTGACTGACGATACGCCTATTCGAGTTCGCCCATATCCTATCCCTTTACACTTTCGTGATAAGGTTGATAAGGAATTGGATGAGATGCTTCAATTAAATATAATTGAACCATCTTCATCACCATATTCTTCTTCTATGGTAATCATTAGGAAGAAGGACAACAATATACGTCTTTGCGTAGATTACAGGAAATTAAACAAAGTTACAAAATTCGATGCGGAACCATTACCTCTTTTAGACGACTTATTGGAGAGGTTATCTCATGCCACATTCTTTTCGAAATTTGACCTTTCAAAGGGCTATTGGCAAGTGCCACTCACTCCTAAAGCAAAGCCATTCACCGCTTTCTCGACGCCACGGGGTCTTTTTCAATGGAATTTTATGCCATTCGGATTAATGAATGCGCCAGCTACCTTTGTACGCATGATGCGCCGCATATTGTCTCATCGTCCCGATGTCATTACTTATATAGATGACATCTGTCTTTTCAGTGACTCTTGGGATGAACATATTCATGGATTAAAAGCTTTACTTTCTACCTTACGGGATTATAACTTAACAGCGAAACCTTCAAAGGCTTTTGTCGGTTTTCATGACATCTCATTTCTGGGTCACCGCATAGGTCATGGTTTCATGTATACAGAAGACAGTAACGTCTCTAAAATTTTAAACATCTCAGCACCTAAGACAAAAAAACAAGTTAGGTCGCTTTTAGGACTAATACAGTTCTATTCAAAATTCATCCCTCATTTGTCTACTATAACTGCACTTTTGTCGTCTCTACTGAAGAAAGGCACATCTAATGTAATAAAGTGGTCGCAGGATCACCAAACGGCGTTAGACTATATAAAACAATTTTTTTCAAATGCACCTTTTTTGAGGTTGCCTAACAAAAATCTCACCTTCATTCTTCGCAGTGATGCTTCTTCCTACGCTATCGCTGCAGTTTTGATGCAGGAATATAACGGCACCTTATTTCCGGTGATGTACGTGTCCAGAAAACTTACGGAGAGCGAACTCAAATACTCCGTTCTTGATAAAGAGCTCCTCGCATTAGTGTGGGCAATCACAAAACTGGAACGTTACCTCCTCGGTTCACACTTTGTGGTGGAATCTGATCAAAAAGCTCTTACCGCACTGAACACGAATAATGTTAAATCATCGAAGTCAGCGCGTTACGCTATAGCGCTTCAACCATTCAATTTTGAAATACGAGCTATTCCTGGAGTGAAGAATGTTTTCGCAGACTGTTTGTCGAGATGCCCAAGCGAACTTGTCGAAGATAAACCACTTCCAGATGTTGAAACATCCTCACCGATAACATGAATAACTTTGTACATTATCATTGATTGTACATCTATAAAGACTGGTTATATAACTGAAGTATTCGTATAAGTATAACTTTCATGATATACTTACTTGTGGATTATAACATTACTTCTTGTGTGGTAACATTTTGTTAGTGCGGGAACATTGATACTGTAGTAACGTTTTATTAGAACGGGAACATTGGTATTAGAGTAACATTTTATTAGAACGGGAACATTGGTACTACAGTAACTTTTTATTAGTATGTAAACATTGTTGGGAGCGACAAATATACATTTGTTATTCCTATGGAACATATTACACTACATATCGTGTTCGAGAATATATTTTATCGTGTATGGAACATTTAGAACATCATCTCGTCAATTACTAACTAGTTGTAACTGAACATTGACTTATTGATAGTGATCTTGTAATTACTTAGAATATATTAGTAACTGGTTATTTGTTGGTAATTAAGAAATATATTAATTAGAATAATTCAATTTAATCTATTTAATTGATTATGGATCACACACATACTAACTTTCTTAGTTGTCACGTAATACCTACATTCACGGGTCTTAGTTATGATATCTCACTGTTAGATCACTAGTCAACCGTACTAGTGTTAGAAAACATTAAGGTTGTTGATTCTTAAAGTGTTTAATTTTGCATTGCTTCATTTTTGCACATTGTATTTTCAATTTTTCTGTTTTATTGATTCTCTTGTCATTGATCATCATCAGTGTTGCTGTTCATTTTCATTTTTGAAATCATATGTTTCAAATTTTTTTGAAAACTTAGTTGAATTTTATTATCATCTTTTTTTTATGGTTTTTTTCATTTTTCATTTTCGAACTTGTTTTTACTTCGAATATTACCACATCGTTCCAAAGTAGGTCGATGGTGGATGTGTGCTTTAATGCATACTATCATTTAGTTATATTGATTTCGTTTAATATTCTTTTCTTAATATGGTATAACTTTATGCATTTCATATCTTGTTGTAGTTTTGACTCACCTCTCTCGGGTACTAAGTTCAAAAAAAAAAAAAATTAATAGAATTAATTTTTTTAAGGGGAGGTGATAAGGGAGCTGTTACGTACATTTATTACCTAAGGGGGTAGTCTTCGGTCCTGCCAAATGTACGCACCAGTTTTATATAGTTATATTATTTGTGCGTTCGATTGATTCACGCACTGACGTGCACAATGCAGTGTGAGTTGCTTTGGACGCACGGGTAACCTAGTTTGGGGGATTGTGACGTCATGTTTTGAACGGGGTAGTTCGGACCTTGTTGATGTCCGAGATATATTTCTTGGAAATTGCTGGCAAGTTTGAAGAAGCCATTATGTTATATTGAAGGTCATATCAAATATTTATTGAATTAAATTAAAGTATTAGGCTGCTCCTAGTTTGATCTAGCGGGAATTCATCATAGCATGTCATTCCTAGAATGGACAGACGGAGTCGTTAGCCCTTTTGAATTACCGTAGAGGGATGATACCTACGAGTGAACGACGTTAATTGATTCGTATGCTTCACATGTTTTATATGCCGTATTTTGTCAATGCCAAAGTCGTGGCATGGATTTTGTGGAGAGGTTAGTTAAAACCCAAATACTAACCCAGATGTAGCTTCATGTTTACGCCATTGATAGTATGTTTTGAACCTACGTGGTAGGAAGGAAGTCTTGGATCAAGACAGTCTTTTGTTGGATGAATGCGGGATTCAGTGATATAAATAATAATAATAAATTCTTTAAGCGCCAAACACGGCGCATAAGGCAGAAACCAGTGCTCTCCAGGTTGTTCGTTGTGACGCCACTCCTCTTAGCTCTTGCACATTATTTAGGCCCAACGTTCTTCCTTCTCTTATTATTGTTCTTCTGAGTGTTTCTTTTGGTCTTCCTTTTTTCCGCTTACCCTCAGGAACCCAAGTGAGCGCCTGTAGTGGTATTCTGTTGTTTTGCATTCGTAGGACATGACCGATATATGACCATCGTCTTTTCCTTATATAGTCGGAGACATATTTCTGCCTAGAGTCTTCTCTTATTTGTCGATTAGTCTTGAATTCTTTCCAACTGATATTCATGAGTTTTCTAAGACATTTGTTCTCGAATGTATTCAGCTTGTTCTCCAATGATTTTGTTATTTTCCAACTCTCACAGCCGTATGTTAACACTGAGATAACATTTGAATTAAACAGACGAAGCTTGGTATGTATATTCAATGATCGTAATTTCCAAATGTTAGATAATCTATTGAAGGCGCTAGCTGCCAAAGCAATTCTAGTATGGATTTCTCTTGTTGTGTCACCATCCTGAGTCATTTTACTGCCTAAATAATTGAAACTTTCAACTTTCTGTAGTTTTTTCCCGTTCAAGATGATATCAAAGGTCTCGTTAGAAAAGTTCATAGCTTTAGTTTTAGAGGCATTTATTTGGAGACCAATTTTAACCGAGAGATGACACAAATTATTTATTGCTTCTTGGGATTGTCTTGGTGTTGAACTTAAGAATGCTACATCATCTGCGAAATCCAGGTCCCCCAGGAATTTTCCATTTGTCCATTTTATACCCAATCGTTCATTGTGGGTATAGTTTCTCATAACCCAATCAATAGCTATTCCAAAAAGTAGTGGTGACATAATACAGCCTTGTTTCACCCCTGTTTCTACTGTAAACCATTCTGTATTCCCTTTATTTGTTCTAACACAACATCTTGCATTGTCATATAGCGCTTTGATTATATTCACATATTTTGTTGGAAAACCATAGATTGTAAGTATCTTCCACAATGATGGGCGGTGTAGACTATCAAAGGCTTTTTGAAAATCGACGAAGGTGATAATAAGTGGCGATTGCCTTTCCACTGATTCTTCTATAATTGTTCTTAGTGTGAATATTTGATCAATACATGATCGTTTCGGCCTGAAACCCGCTTGTTCTTCTCTGATCTTTTCGTCAGCATGCAATTTAAGTCTTTCTAACATCATGCAACATAATAATTTTCCAGGTACTGATAATAGAGATATACCACGCCAGTTATTACAGTCTGATAGATCACCTTTCTTCGGTAACTTTACAATAATACTGTCTTTCCATTGTTGTGGTGGTTGTTCTTCTCTCCATACTTCATTTATAATATCTAAAATTCTCAAGAGGTTGTTGTCATTAACTGCTTTAATCATTTCCCCTGAAATTTCGTCAACTCCAGCAGCTTTAAAATTTTTTAATCTTTTAACGGCTTGTTTGATCTCGTCCAGCGTGAATTCATCGCAAGTTATTGGCAAGGTGGTTGTGGATGTTCCATTATTAAAATCAGGTGTTACTGTTGGTGGTGGTCTGTTTAGCACCTCCATGAAGTGCTCAGCCCATCTCTTCATTTGTTCTTTTCCTGTTGGTATTGAATTCCCTAATTTACCTTTAACAGGTGTTTCCATAGCAGTAGGCTGGTGACATAGTTGTTTTGTAATTTGATAAAGGCACCTACTATTACCAGTTCTTGCAGCATTTTCAGCTTCTACGGCCAGTTCATTAATGAAATGTCTTTTATCTCTTCGAGTTTTTGTCTTCACTTCTTTATTTAACAAGTTATAAGTTAGTTTGCAAGATTCAACTGCATTATGTGTACTTGCCGCTAGCAGTTTAAGTTTTGCTGTTTTCCTTTCTTGTATTTTATCCCAAGTATCTTCTCTCATCCATTTTTTCTTTTTATGTACTAGGTATCCGGTGGTCGCTACAGCTGCTTCTGTCATTGCTGTTCTCAGTTGTTCCCATTTAGTATCGATTGTCTTGGTGGTGATATCGTTGTCAATTTTGCCTAAAGCATCGAAATAGTTGTTCATTTTGACATTATATTCCTTCTTTATATCATTTGATTGCAGTCTGTGTACATCTATTCTTCTATTTTTATTCGGTTGGTATAACTTCTTCAGTTTAATTCTCATTTTAGCTATGCAGAGGTTATGATCGCTTCCGATCTCTGCACCTCTGTATGCTCTGACGTCTTGAACTGATGAGCGAAATTTAGCGCTTATGCAGAAGTGATCTATCTGGTTCTTAGTTCTGCCATCAGGTGAATTCCATGTTATCTTGTGGATATTCTTATGTGGAAAGATGGTGTCTGCCACAACGAGGTTTGATATTTCACAAAGTTCTAGAAGTCTTTCGCCATTTTGATTCATACAGCCTATGCCATGAGTACCGAGATATCTTTGTACTCCATCGTTGTTGTCACCTACTTTGGCGTTAAAATCACCCATGACTGCTATTATGTCATGCTTGGGTATTGTGTTGATGGTACTTAGAAGTGCTTCATAGAAGTCATCTTTTGTGGTATCAAGAGCGTCGTTAGTTGGTGCATAACATTGTACAATTGAGAGCTTGAAAAATCGTGTCTGAAATCTAGCTAATATTAGCCTCTCATTGATAGGTACCCAGCTGATAAGCGATGCTGCTGCTTTCTGTGTCATTAAGATGGCTACTCCCTCTGTGTGACGATTATCATTACTACCAGAGTATATAATTTGCTTTTTTTCTTCTGAAATATATTTTATGCCCTTCCCCGTCCATCTACACTCGCTGACACCCAGTGATA
Source organism: Oreohelix idahoensis (assembly GCA_024509875.1). Classification (NCBI taxonomy): domain Eukaryota; kingdom Metazoa; phylum Mollusca; class Gastropoda; order Stylommatophora; family Oreohelicidae; genus Oreohelix; species Oreohelix idahoensis. The sequence goes on from JAMPIV010016866.1 coordinate 7,625, forward strand.
TGGGAATACGTATTTAGTTGGATTGTCCTCAGACAAGGTCAACGGACATTTATATCTTACTGTTTCAAACTTAGCATGAACATTACTGGATTCTTATTACGTGAATGTAAGGAAGGTGTTTGAAAGGGATCTACCGCTATACCTGACCACCATCATAGATGTACATAATTTTTGTCAGCGTATCATTACCATGCATCCATGTTGATTGTCTCCGTCAAGAACATTGTCTCGTATTGTCGAACGTATACTGTCAATAAATGATGTTAAACTGTACCACCCGCCTTACAGTTTGCTTCAGTTCACTTCAGTTCACAGCAGGCCTTGGTGGATGTGCCTGAAGTTATGCATCGTTATCTGTTGAACTAATTTTGACAGTTTATTTGGATTCGCGTCTTATCAGCACGATCTTACCGTCATATGTAGAGACCCCTGCAGAAAAGGTCCTAACAGTAATTGGTGGATACATAAAGAGAGTGCAACACCCATGTATAACCAATTTCATGGACGACATTCTTATTGCTACTGAGACATTCGAAGAACACATAAACTCTCTGAATATGCTATTTGATAGGCTCAGGGAAGCAAATTTGACGGCTAGATCAACCAAATGTAGTGTGGGGTGTAAAGAACTCGAATTCTTGGGACACACAGTGTATCAGGGAAACATGACCCCTGATCCCAAGAACCTGGAGAAATTACAAAAGCACCGAGGCCACAAACCAAAAAAGATGTGAGCTCTTTTGTATCTTTATGTGGATTTTATCAAAAATACATAAAGAACTTTAACTCTATTTGTGCACCGCTGACAGACTTAACTAGAAAAGGTCAACCTGAAAAAATCATTTGGTCAGCGCAGTGTGAATTGGCATACCAAGAGTTAAAAGATAAACTCACTAGCAAGCCGATATTGAAATTGCATGATCTAAGTCAGGAATTTGTGGTGAGAACGGATGCGAGTAACATAAGATTAGGGGCCACTTTGTTACAGAGGACCACCTCACAGGATGGAGAACTGAACCCAGTTGCTTACGCTAGCCGCAAGTTAAACAAAGCGGAAAAAAATTACTCAACAAGTGAAAAAGAGTGTTTAGCATTGATCTGGGCCATAAAAAAGTTCCAAATTTATCTTTATGGTAGGTCATTTGTGGTGCAAACAGATCACCAGCCTTTAGTGTTCTTATCTCAGGCCAAGCATGAAAATGCACGTTTATTAAGGGGGTCTTTATTGATCCAACCTTATACATTTTCCATCGAATATATAGCCGGCTCGAAAAACGTCGGAGCAGATTTCCTGAGTAGACACCCTTGTGAAGAAAATCAGGAAAAACCTAGGGAATAGTACTTTGTTTACGCTAATTGTCTCACAGATAATAACTTGCAGTGAATGCATGTTTTAGGAAAGAAGGTGTGTAGTAAAATCTGTGAGAACAAACGCTAAATTGAATTGTACTCCCAAATGCATATATATAGAACCAGCCGAGTGTGTCTGACTGGCTTCCTCCCATACGCCAGCAGCACGTTCAATTTGTATACCGAAGTAAGGTCTAAACGATTTGCCGCGGTCTAACATTATACACTTTGCTAGCGTTGGCTTTGAGATTAAATATTTTCTTGAGCCAGAAATGCGATACCATGACTGGCGTTTGAAAGACCCCCTTTTTCTCGACACGCGTTCTGGACATATATTCACCCGATTGGACTTGGCATACGATATATACACACACGCAATGTGACGTGGCGCCGTTCGGTCTGCATGCATAAGGTAGTTTAAAAATAAAAGGAAAAATGCAATTAAAATGAGATTTTTTTTTTAATGTGTAATACTAAATAGGGTGTGAGACGGAGTGACCTTTGTTCGTGTTTAAAATTTAAATCGAATAGGAGAGGAAATGTTTTATTTGAAACATTGTAGGAAATAAAAAGATACTAGGAATTGGAAAGACATACAAGAATAAATATGTACTGACTGTGTAATAGATAACAGCAGGATTAATAAGTATGTATGAGTATTTAAAACTATTAAGAAATAAAGAAGTTGGACAGAAGACAGATAGACTTGAAAATCTTTCTCAGTTTCGCCCATAGGTAGGTGGGGTAAAAGGGGAAGGAGTCCTTATTTTGAATATTTGAGGTCAGTTTTATTTGAAAAGGAACGCTATTCACTAAACAGTCTCTGATTGGCTGTAGTGTAATAGACTAACGGTTGTATCAAACCAATTAGTATTGGGTATAGGGGGCCACTAGATGAAAAATTTCTTACACTAAAGACGTTGTTGTTAAAGACAAGGCAAGAGTACTGTCTTGTTTGCTAATTCTGCACAGGCAGCGATCTGGATTTGTTACCATATATCGCCATATTCAACAACTTGGTGTATAAAATTTCTTTGATTGCGAGTTTCATCTACGAGTGAAAGTGAGCACAGGTGATCCAACACCTGTCCCTAAGTTCTGCAGTGAGGCCTAACTACTGAGTGCCTACACAGTGATTTACCTATAGAAGCAGAATCGTGTCTTGGCAGTGGATGCTGGCGTTTTATACATACTTCAACCAGCCTGGTTCCAGAGACCTCAGATAAGACTTGTCTGGGAAATTGATATCACAAACAATCCACTCTCTCAGTTTTCACAAAAGATAGTGTATCAGACAGTGAGGAACAAAAACGTTCAATAAACTTGTACCCTTTTCTAGGAGCAAGAAATACTTGACATTTTACCAGCTTGAGATATATAAATAATTGTGGAATAACACCGACTCAATGACAGTTGTAAAATAATTGGTTGTAAATAATTTCATTATCATGTTGAGTTGATTATTCCTGTGTCAGAAGAATAACTAAATACAGGAAAATAAATTGAAAAATAATAAGTTACATTCAAAACTTTACCCAGTGACTTGTTTAATCATTGTTTATTAGTAATAGGTGTAGTTGTTGTCCTGTTCATACACTTCATCACATTGCATATACCCTAGACACTTGCTAGACAACATACACACACCAATACACTTCAGTAGGGGAAGATATATAATCGGGTGAGGTCGTGGTGGAAGCAGACAGGTACCCTGTAAACTTATTTGTATTTAATAAACCTCAGGGACTTGCATAGCTGACCTCACACCAGATACCATTAATATAATATTTAAATCATTAATAACACCAACCCACCACACATAGCCATCACGAATAGTATCGGAGAGATGGTACATCCCATCGCAATTCCAACTTCAAGGCCAATCCACTTCGTTGTGTACTCTCTGGTTGAAAATCTGACAGAAAACCCTGCGAAATACAGCTTCAGCATTGCTGCAATCTCTTTTTGAACATGATACATTTCTAGGGCCTGCCACAACATCTGGTGTGGAACGGATCCATAAGCATTCGCTAGATCCAACCATATTACTTGGAGGTTTGTTTTGTCAGACTTTGCCTTTTAGATTGCTTCCCAGATCATTGTGGCATGCTCTAGACATCCTGGTGTACCTGGGATACCTTCTTTCTGAATGGTAGTGTCAATGTACACATTTGCCAGGAGGTATGTAGTGAATCTTTTCGCCATCACTGAGAATATCTTCCCTTCCACATTGAGTAGTGAGATTGGCCTGAACTGACTGATGTCTGTGGAATTTTGTTCCTTCGGGATGTAGACTCCGCTCGCCTTTCTCCATTCCTTGCTTACAAGCTGGGTGTTGCACGCATTTTTCAGTAAACGGAGCAGTCGTTTGAGCACCTCAGGGCATCTCTTATACACCACATATGGAACACCATTAGGACCTGGAGCTGACTTGCACCGAGCTTTCTGGACAACGCTTTCTACCTCTTGCACCGTTGGGGGCTTGGTGTTAAATTCAGCTCCTGTCTTACTCGGCCATTTAAGGCCTGCCATGCTGCTGAGCGGCACATCTTTTCGACCATCTGAATATGTCATTCTAAGGTGTTCTTACATATCTTCTTTCCTGATGTTTAACGTACCCGACCGTGGCTGCTCAATCAGTTCTTTGGCAAACTTGAAGGGCTCCCTAAAGAATCTTTCCATATCCCTTCGAGTCTTCCTTCTCTTCCTGCACAACTTTTCTGCTCTACAAAGGGCATTATGTTGGCCTTTCAGGTGCTCCCAAACTTGTCGTAACCCTTTCTTCTCTGTGGCAACTGCGTTCTTGAACAGTTTTCGGGCATGCTTCTTCTGTTTCCTGATTTCTTCTATTTTAATTTGTCTTCTACTTTTTCGTGGTGGGTTACTTTTCCTTGCCTCCCTCACTCCGAACATTTTGCGACAGTGCAGATATATTATGTCGCCGAAGATTTCCAGCTTCTTCTCCAAAGTTATCTGCTTCAGGTTGTTATCCAACTCTTTTGCCAAGGCTTCGTCCAGCTGTTCCCAAAGCCCTTTTGCACTGGCAGGCGGAAGGTTGATTGCATCTCTCTTCCCATCCAAGAAGTGTGTGAGATCATCATCTGGCAGATCAGCTTGAATGTACTCAGCACTGTGGATTGACTACTGGCTGCGTTCTTCTAACGTCTTATCCGTCGAGACAGAGCGCTGTTGATCTCCCCCTGATGACCTCTCACACCCCTTTTTCGTTCTGTGGATTTTTATTCCTCTCTGAGTAGAGAATTCCCTACCACAGGCACATGAAAATTCTAGCCGTTGTTCAGAGCTCGAAGTCCGTGTGACGGGTCTGGTCGATTCCAATTAGGCGCCTGTGGATTCATCATCCGTCCCCCCCCCCCCACCCCCTTTTCGGTGAATCCTGGGGGCATCTATACAATAACATACAGAGGTCCAAAAAAGTATATACATGTGCTTCATTGACTATAAGAAGGCTTTTGAAAGAGTCCATCACGAGAAAATAATTGAATGCCTCGAAGACATAGCTATTGCTGGAAAAGACATTTTTTTTTTTTGGTTCGGTGTTTGCCTTCTTCTGGCGAGGCGCATTCCTTTCAACCTATTTGGCTATATCAGAGCGCATTTACCATCCCAAAAAATAAGTCAACTCTGTTGACAGCTAACCCGATCAGCGTTGATAGATACTAAGTCCTTAAAAGCGCCAACATTATCTATCTGTTAGCATAAAGCCCTAAAAAGGACTCGCCAGCTACGCCAACGCCCGAGCTAGTGATTTATTCGGAAAAGACATAAGAATACTCATTAACTTTTATTGGGTGCAAACTGCTACAGTAATATCTGGAAGGAATTATTCACCATACATCGACATAAAAAGACGTGTCAGACAAGGTTGTGTGCTGTCCCCCTGTCTATTTAATCCAGTCTACACACCGAAAAATTTTTCAAACAGATACAGGAAATGTCAGGACTGAAAATAAGTTGAAGGTCAATAAACAACTTTAGATGTGCAGATTATACCGTGTTGTTAGCTGAAAGTGAACAGGATTTACAAGAACTAGTGAAGCAAGTAAACATCACAAGTTAAAGATAAGCATAAATGGGAAAATCCTGGAACAAGTCAAGAGCTTGTCATATCTTGGTCATATAATAACAGAAGATGTCAGATGTGAAACAGAAATCAAGAAGAGAACAGGAATGGCCAAAGCTACATACAACAACATGAGACATATACTGATTTCCAAACAGTTAACTCACAAATTAAAACTGAGAATCATAAAATGATATATATTCTTCACTACTGAATGGTGTAGAAACATGGACAATGAATAAGCAATTGGAAGGGGTGGTCCTGGAAACAGGCTGCATCACTGCAGACTGGCTGAGATAATAGGGATCGAAGAGGGAAGGCAAATCCGGTCCTAAAAATGCCGTGCAGAAATTGGATGTGTAGGGCCGAAAGGCGCAAATATCGCATCTTCGCTGTAAACGGCGACACAACGCAACCAACGTAATTTTCAGGACGAACGAGGAAGAAGAAGAAGGAAGAACGAACTTAGACTCTTGCATGCCTGTCAACCTCCTGAGACTAGAAACTGTACGCCGGACCACTAAAAATCTTACAAGCACCAAAAAACCTTACAAAAAAAATATTAAACGCGATATGGTTTTAAAAAGACAAATGACATATACTAATTAGTTTAACATTTGAAATAGTGCGATATAAAACAAACTAATAAAGTCTCGTGCTGTTCTTCATATGTATTAGAAATACTGCAAGTGATAATCATTTAAAATGTAAGTTATATCCCATAAAATTATCACAGCCTTCATTGTGACGAAATCCTTCATGCACTTTTTATAACTCTCGTCCCCTCCGGCAGTATCACTTCATTTCTTCATTTTTCTCACTACTCGTCCTATTATTCGGCATATTTATTGCCCTTACGTTCTTTTTGCTGTGACCGCACCCAGACTTGTTTACGTTTCATCAGGTGAACTGTAACAATACCAAGTCGATTACACAGGTCAGCGGTAATACGTTTATCATGTAAGTCGCCTGGCCACCCCTTTGTTAGACACGCTCTCTATTGACACAGATGGTCGCGCACTGTAGTGGTATTGATGGTATTGTATGATGGTGTTCTTACTACATGTAAATTGTATGAGGCCAGCTGTGAAGGCTCCTGAGATAAAATGTATTTGAGAATTGTCAGAAGGCCTTTCTTGCTACCACTACGACCTCACACTTACTTTTTTTTTTCTTAATGAATGTGGCTACGTAAAGTGTCTAGGGTAATGATGTGTAATGTGGTGTGTTAGTTATAAATACACCCACAGACATTTAAGAAGACTAATAAGATTAACAAGTGTTAAAATACACTGAACTAACTCACGTGTATAAGGTTTTTGATATAATTATATTACATTTATTTGTTCTGGATCAAGTTTTATTTTGACCAGAACTTGTTTTAAAAGAAGGATTTAAAATTTATGAAAATTATGCATGGAATGTTACATAATAAATACAAAAGTGTACATATTTAAGTACTAGAATAGTTAGTTTTATTCAAATGTTCTGGTAGTCAGCTACTAGGGAGGATATGTATTGTCTGTGCTGTTGGGGTGGTCTCATCACACCTGTCTATATTGACTACACCGTGTCCAGAAACTGGTGGGAATTTTTATGGGGATATTAGTCACTACCAATAGTTGGTGAATGTCCAGCAGACCAGAGGCTCACTCATCTTTTTGTAGCTCTGGTGCTGAAAACTTGCGGTCCCACCTCTCCGTGCTGGCGGACAATAATGGTGGTCTCTGTCACAAGAACTGCACAGATACACTCGAGTAAAGTCACCCACCGGATAGACTCTGCTTTGTTGTCGATAGAAAACTCACAGCTCAGATTAAGAATACATAACACAGAATTGCTAGCAAAACTCAGCTGAGCTGCTGGCTATAGTATGGCGTCCCTAAATTTATTCACTGTCTTTCATATGGGAACACACCACACTTTAAAATCTGTGTCTAACACTGAACAATTATTGAAGAATGACCCCAAATGCGCTCTGAGCGCTAATGATATGCTTGTCTGTGGCCAATCACTGCCTAGTTGTACTTTAAATTTCAAATTTCTACACTAAAGTCATTTCAGTCATGCTTCAGTCAAGTATGGATGGTTATCTGTTAGTCTGTCCGTCTCTACTTGTGTTTCTAAAAAAAATGTGCTTGATTTTTGAAGCAACCTTTCTCTCCCCTTAAAATTTTGTCGTAAAAAGTTATATTTAGACACAGCTACCGCTCAAAAACCCTCTCCTCCATAATAAGTAACTTTGAACACTTGCGTCCCCAAGGTCGTGTTTTGGGTGCAAATAACGACACTTTTTATTCAAGGCAGTCTGTCGATGTTGTAAACTACACTGTCTTTTGTCATTATCTTCAATATTATCTATCCGTTTGTAAAATTAAGAACATATTAGTTCACTGCTCAGAATAGGCCATCTGGCCAGCTAATTTTTATATTCCTAGCATTAATATTAAGAAAATTTACTTTTTTAAATTTTTGTAATATTCCTAACATCTGCGTTCTTCCGCTCAAATTCAAATCAAGCGCTTGGTATCGCAAAACGTCCAATTCCGTACCTCGTGTCAATTTGGGGGACGTGAATTTTTACTTTCCTCCATCCCCCCCCAATTGCGTCTCTTTAGCCTTGCTACGCAATCTTTCCAGTCATATTTTTTCCTTTTTGATCCTCCGTTTCCCTCCTGTCTAGCAAGTCAATTTTATGGAGGGTGATGACCCGCGGTCTAGGCGATCATGTACATCAGCAGCCTACGCATTATGTTTTTATCCTTAAATGTTATCTTTTGAGTATTTTACCGTTGTATCTCTGTCAATTTCACTACACATCTCCCCACTTGAAAACATGCCTATGGCAAGTTCCAAAACCAGCGATACACATAGGTAAAATTACTCCTCACGTCTGCCACTACTCTAATTTTGATCACAGGGGTGCCGACTGAGGAAATCTGCACCGACATTCAATTTGCCTGGGATATATTGGATACTGAACTGATACGGTTGAAGCAATAAAGACCACCTCAGCAATCTTGCGTTTTCATGCTTAGCCTGAGACAAGAACACGAGAGGCTGATGATCCGTCTCCACCACAAAGGTCCTACCATACAGATAGATTTGAAACTTCTTTATTGCCCAGATTAATGCTAAACATTCTTTTTCGCTTGTGGAGTATCCTTGTTCCGCCTTATTCAATTTGCGGCTTGCATAAGCGACTGGTTTAAGTTCCCCATCAGGTGCAGCTGATCTTTGCAACAAAGCCCCTCCAAGTCCTACATTACTTGCATCGGTTCTTAAGACAAAGTCCTGTGTCAAATCAGGCAGTTTGAGAATAGGCTTGCTAGTGAGTTTTTCCTTTAACTCTTGGAACGCTAGTTCACATTGTGCAGTCCAAATAATTTTATCTGGAAGTCCCTTGCGAGTCAGATCAGTCAGAGGAGCTTCTTCTTCTTGCGATCGCATCTTTGATGATTACACCGTCAGACGAGTTCTCATGATGAATTCGACTGTTGTTTGAAGTTCCTCTTTAACTCCATATAGCTTTGAGTTTAGTGTTGAGTCATTGGGCCAGTATATCTTTCTTAACTGGTCATACAGAGGACAGTCCTGTAGAACATGCTCAGCAGTTTGTTCGTTTAATCCACATGTGCACAGTGGTGAAGCAGACAATCGTAGCTTGTGCATGTGTTTATTCAGTTTGTTATGCCCTGTCCTGAGTCGAAAAATAGTTGTCTGTCCCTGCCGGTCGAGAGTGTGATAGTCGTCTTTGGGTTGGTTCTGTTCTCTTCTGATAGTCTGGATAGCTCTCTCTTTTTCTCAAAGTATGTGACTTCATTATCTTCTTGTTCACATTCTCCTCCCTTTTATGCAAGTTTATCTGCCTTTTCATTTCCGGGTACACCACAATGAGATGGTACCCACTGAAGTATGGTTCTCTTTTTGGCAGCTACCTTGTTTAGTTCATTTCTCAGATGCGGGAGTTTACCACCCTTGAGAGCTTGCAGGACAGACAGTGCATCTGTGAGGATGACTACCTGGTGGCAGTCAGAGTTGGTGTTATAAATCATATTTGCAGCTTGCTCTAGAGCTTGAACCTCAGCTGTATAGTTGGAACAGAATTTACCAGTGGGAATGTGCCTAGTCTCATAGTGGTTGTCAGGATATGAGATAAAGATACCGGCACCTCCATTCCTAACAGCATTAGTTGCTGATCCATCTGTATAGGCATGTATCCATGATTGATCGGGATAGCTTTCTTGGATCATACTCAATGTAGCAGTTCGTTTTTTGCAGATCATTATACTCACATCCACTTGTGAGACCACTGACTGTTGTATTAATTTGGAGGGCACTGCTGGCCTGCTCCCATGGTACAGGGTATAGGGTGGGCTTCAGTGGTGTTGTCTTCATGGATAGGTCTTCTTGATGCTGTCTTATAAGTCTTTTCCCCCGATGCACAAAGCTGCTACGCTTTAGACGTCCCAATGCCAGATCATCTAGTCTTGCCTTCATTGGGTGCATTGGCATACTGTTGTACTTTTCCATCTGGATCATGGTTTTTTGTGTCTCTTCTATGGGACAATGTCTGTAATCCAGCAACCTTCTGCATCTCTGTTATTGGTGTAGTTTTCATGGCTCCTGTAATGAGCCTGAGAGCTTGATTTTGCACCTTGTCCAAAGACTGCAGATGTGAGTTAGCAGCTGATGACCATGCTGCTGAGCTAAACTCTAAGTGTGGTCTTATTACTCCATTATAAATCTTCTTTAGATTTCGTTCATTTGCTCCCCAGTTGGTACCTGCTAATTTTCTGAGTATGCCTAGTCGTCTTCGGGCCTTTCCTTCTGCATTTTCAATATGCTTATTCCATGTAAGCCTTTGGTCAAATGTCACCCCAAGATAGGTGGGGTAGCTTTCTTCCTTGATCACGGTTGTCCCTAGGTGTATGTTAGCTGATTTGTCCTTGGGGGCGAGGGAGAACAGTGTTGTGGAGGTTTTGTCTGTGTTTATTGTGATAAGCCATTTCTCTGCCCATGACACTAGCATGTCTGCTGCCCGCTGCATTCTATAATTTGCTGTGGTGACATTTTCATCAGCGCACCAGAGTACTAGGTCATCTGCATATAAGGCAGCTTTAACTCCTGCAGGGAGATCTTTCACCAGGTCATTGATGTAAACAAGGAAGAGTGTTGGGGAAATTACTCCTCCTTGAGGTACCCCCTGATGGAGCAACACTTTTCTGCTCTGCAGACCGTCAAGAGTGACTCTAGTTCTCCTGTTATGCAAGTATGACTGGATCCATTTCATCATGTTGCCTTGGATTCCACTTCTCCTAAGTTTTGCAATGAGGCCATCTTTCCACACCTTGTCAAAGGCCTGCTTGAAGTCGACCCAGATCGTTAGGACCTTTTTCTTCTCCTGGAAGGCATCTTCTATTGCTTGAGACAAGTAAGTAACTTGGTCTTCTATACTGTAGCATTCTCTAAATCCAGCTTGTTCCGGCACCAGGATCTGCTCAGACTCTAAATACCATTTCAATCTGTGGTTGACTATTCGCTCCATAGTCTTCCCAACACAGCTTGTGAGACTGATTGGCCGGTAACTTGCAGCCTCGGTCTTACATTTCCCTTTCTTTAGTATGGGTATTGTGATGGCTTCTCTCCATACTTGGGGTACCGTTCCTTTCAACCAGCTGTGGTTGAATATCTCAAGCAGTTTTGTCTTTGCTGCTGAGCTCAGATTTACTAGCATTTCGTTGCTGATTTTGTCTGGGCCGGGTGACTTTTGAAACTTAAGCTTGGAAATAGCCTTCTGTAGTTCTCCTAGTGTGATGGGTTCCCTCATTGGGGCAGGAGTATCTGTCTGTCCCATGGTTGCCAGTATTTCTTTTCTTATCTCTCTCTGATGGTCTATGTTAATGGGTAAGTTGCTTTCTGAACTGTATCTTCTAGCAAACAAGTCTGCAGCTTGTTTTCCTCTGAAAAGTTTGCCACCTTCATCCAATGTGATAGTCTGCCTTGGTGAGGAACACTCTTCATTTAGAGACTTGACTAATCTCCAAAGTTTCCTGCCGTCTTTCTCAAGGTTCAGCGATGCCGTTTTAGTTCTCCAGCTTTTCCGTTTTTCTTCTAGCTTTGTTCTCTGAAACTCTGCTACAGCCTTTTTCCATTTGTTGTGAGTTTCAAGTGAAGGCTGAGACTCTGCGTTCTTTCTAGCCTTGTCCATAGCTTCCTGACGTTCTTGGAGTGTGCTGGACCAGTATGGTATGTAGTTACGCCGGCATCCTTTGGGAATGGTTTCTTTTGCAGCTTGTAGTATGCATCTGTTGAAGTCTTTTACCACTTCATTAATATCTCGGTTCTGTACCTTGAGGGTAGACAGCAGCGTGTTCACCTGATGCCTGAATAAACCCCAGTTGGCTTTTTTGTAGTTCCATCTTGTAATGGCTGGGCCTGTACTGAGAGTTGCACTCTGGACAGTAAGAAAGATTGGGCGATGGTCGCTTCCCCCTAGTTGATCTCCTACTTCTCTACTAATAGATCCAGCTATATCTGGTGTGGAGAAGGCAAGATCTGGTGTTGAAGTTGTGTGCCATCCTCTGGAGTAGAAGGTAGGAGTATCTGTGGCATTATTGACTAGGATTAGGGAGTGATCATCTTGCCAAGTTTCAACCTCTTCACCTCTGTGATCCAGATGGTTATAGCCCCAGCTCTGGGAGTGGCTATTAAAGTCTCCAACTGCTATAAAGTTGGTGGCTGGTACCTGTATAGAGCTGAGACTCAGAGGTTTGTTGTTCGGACAGTAATAGTTCAGGAGTTCTATTTCCATCTTGTCTACCTTTATCTGCAGCAGCTGATATTCTGCTCCATCCATGAAGGTTTTCCTTTCGTGTGCAGGAATGTTATTCCTTACAAGAGTAAGTACTCCTCCTTTTCGTCTATCTTTTCTGTCGGATCTGAAGCATTGATATCCCCTTATTTTAAAGGTTTGATCTGCTTTCAAGTGAGTCTCTTGGATACAGCAAACACTGACTTGCTTCTCATACAAGATGTTTTCCAGCTCTGTCTTTTTGCTGTATCCAGCCTGCTTGCTGTTCACTCCCTCTGCATTCCAGTGCATTATGACAAGTGGCACTCTGGGTTTCTCTTTTTTCTGTTTTGTTTTGGTCAGTAGTTCTCCTCCGCCGTCTGCTGACTCCACAAGACGGTCTAGAGGGTCCTCCAGTAGCTGAGGGTGGGCTCTGTCGAGGCTCAGAGCCCGGCACTGCACCTGCCTGGTGGAGCTCCACAGGGCGAGCACCAGAACGAGATTTATTTGACGGTGTACTCTCCATAGAAAAAAAAAAAGCGAGTTGCATGATACTGTGGTTTCCGGTGCGCCTTCTGGCCCAGTATCTACGACTTTAGCACCTGCTCAACGGGAGAGTGGGCTCATCCCTAATCTGTTTATGTTCCCAGTAGTAGACTATTCGCAAGCAGCCTGGGGGTGTCACTGCTCTGCGCGGACCTTGTTTACCGAGGCGGCGTCCGAGCTCGTATGGTGAAAATATGGTTGCGTTATCTTCAAAATAGCCCTGTCTTTCCCGTGGCTTTTCTGCCATCCTGCAACTTTGAGTTAGGGAGTTCTGAGCTCCAGTCTCTTTCCCAGGCGTTTTATCCTGGCCTGGCACGCATACAGAGGACCCCACTTCTGGTTCTAAGTTAGCAGTTGGGGATAGGTGGGGTAGCACACTGTGCATTCCCCGTCATCCAGGGGGCTCTCCAACTATGCAGAGCTTGCACAATGCTGTGCTCTGGTTTTGGGCTCTCCCAAGGAATCCTCACGTCCTGCACAGAGCCACTTCCAGATACCCACCACCTGCCAACCCTCCATTGTAGAAATCTCCTGCATGCGGCCATCCAGTCAAGAGCCAGTATTAAGTCTGGTGCCCAAGTGATCCCCCCAAGCTCAGTGTGCAATGCTGGGTTCTCATCATGCTGCAACACAGGGGGGATTGTGATGCTCAGCCATCTCTCTCAATTCTGCACCGATAAGTGACATCGGGGACTTAACTGTGCCTCAGTGCTGGGAGGCCCCGTTTCCGGGTACACCACACACAGCCAATTGAGGCAACGGTCGCCGTGGGCGTGATAGACGACAAACAGTGAAGAATGAGGCAAGAAAGCATTTAACCCATGAAGTGGGGGTGGATTGGTGCAGACCAGAGCATGTACCACTCGCCGGTGGGTTCTGCATCTACACCTATAGGGTTCCACCCACTCCTCAGCCCATTTAGTCTGGCCCCTCACCCAGGACCTGTCCGGCTTGGGTGACCCTGCCAGGAGTAAAACTCCCGCCGGCATAGCTCCCGGGATCATTGGGGCGCTCAAGCTCTCCAACCACGGCAAGGTAGGCTTACATGTGGAGAGAGTCAGAGGAGCACATATAGCGTTAAAATTTTTGATGTATTTCTGATAAAATCCGCATAACGACACAAATGATCGCACGTCCTTTTTTGTTTGCGGCCTAGGTGCTCTCTGCAGTTTTTCCAAGTTCTTAGGATCAGGGGTCATATTACCCTGATATACGGTGTGCCCCAAGAATTCCAACTCTTTGCATCCAATACAACATTTTGTTGGCCTAGCAGTTAAGTTCGCCTCCCGAAGTCTATCAAACAACATCTCCAGAGCTTCAATGTGTTCTTCAAATGTCTCGGTGGCGACGAGAATATCATCCATGAAATTTGTGATACATGGGTTATTCAGGGGGTCCAACAATTTTCGCATCATCCTTGAAAACACACTCGGAGCATTTTTCAGTCCGAATGGTAGCATATTGAATTCATAATGTCCATCCGAAGTGCTAAAAGCCAAATAAGGTCTCACTTCAGGCTTCACTGGGATCTGGTAATAGCCTTTACTAAGATCCACCTTTGAAAAGTATTTTGCCTTGTTCAGTCTGGCAAATAGCTGTTTTGTGTCTGGTAATGGATCCACTTGTCCTTCTGTGACAGCATTCAGTTTCCTGTAATCTATGCACAGTCTGTGTTCCCCAGACGGTTTCCTCAACAAAACGACACTAGAACTAAAAGATGATTCACTGTGCGAAATAATCCCCTCCTTCAATAAATAATCTATTTCTTCCTTTAATGCCTTCTCCTTCGCGAACGGAATAGAATAGGCTCTCATACAGATTGGGTTTGTGTCTACCAGTTTCATGTCATACTGTAGCAAATTTGTATGGCCTGGTTTATCTGTTAATACATCTGTATGTTCCTCCAGAACCTGTTGAACTCTCTCCCTCTGGTTTTTAGTCAGGTGCTTACTGACTTTTACCTGTGCTGCGGTTTCACAAGGATGTAATGGGTATTCATGTGAGGTGAGTGGTTCCTTTTGCATCTGGGTTGCAATAGCTAAGGTCAATAAGGGGGTGCTTTCCTGGAGTGGTCTGTCCAGATACTTCTTTAACAGGTTTACATGATAAACTTTTTCCTTCCCCTTTTTGTCAATTTTATAGTTTGTTCTAGACACCTTCTCTAGAACCGTATATGGACCTTGCCAACCAATTTGTAATTTATTCTGGCTTCCGGGTAGTAAAAGCAGCACCTTCTCTCCGACTGCCAGTTCCCTGTCCTTTGCCTTCCTATTAAAATATGCTGCATGTTTCTTCCTGGCTTGTTTCAAATTATCATTTGCCAATTTCCATCCAGCTTTCAAACGAGTGGTCAGTTCGTTCACGTATTGATACGATGAGGTAACAGTCTCTTCCGCCTTCTCATCTGTCCAGGTCCTTAATAAAGTTACATCTGGATCTTTAATTTATCATACTTATTTTTCATGGAACTCATCTGGTCCCGTCCATTAGAAGCTTTATAATGAGGACTTTTCTTCCTAGAATCATCACTCACAAATCGACCACTACCAATTTTTCTCTGGGGTTTGTCTCCCCACTTAAGATTGTTTATGAGAGATCTTCGCTCTCTTGTCTGTTCCTCCAGTTTATATAAGTCTGACCGAGGGATTGTCATCCTATCCTGGGTTAAATTTCTTCTTTGTACTCTTCGCATAGCGGCCATGTTAATCCATTCAAGTGAAGACTGGGTGTGAAAAGGGGGCTCCCATTCCACTTTGTCTACCCGTGTATAATTAGTTTTCCTTTCAGGCCTAAAGTTGCCCCGTGGCGGTTCTAGGTCCTGCACATATTTTCCCTTTGTGGGTGTTCCCTCATGAAATACGCCACATGCTTCTACAAAGTTTTCAACATCGACATTTACGTCGGGCCAATAGTATTTTAGAGCAATCTTTTGGCAGATGGTACCGACTTTCTCATGGTCACCATCTTTTCCAACATGTAAGCTCCTTATCAAATTTGCCCTATATCTCTTGGGAAGAACTAACTGTCCGTGACCAGTGGATCTAGTTCCTGTCTTCCTGTATAATAACCTATTCTTCATGAAATATTCCCCCTTGCTCGGAGGTGTGTGGCATTTGGGCAATTTTTTAAAACATGGCTGGAGTGTCCTATCCTCAGCCTGCGCCTTCCTCATCTCCTCTGGATGAGCATTTATAGGTTCACCTTCTTCCTCCTTCTTCTGTGACCTGGTCTGCACTGTCGCCATGATCACAGGTTTCTCGGGATTCCCCAAGAAGACGTATCTCCACCCCAATATCAGAGGGTAGATTGGTTCATCTATCACTGCTGCTCTGATTTCTCCTTCCACATAGCGAGTTTTCACCGTTATCCTTGCGATGGGAAGTGTCATGAGTGGTATGTCCTTAGTCGCCCCTTGTATTTCCACTGTTTCTGTGGTATACTGACTTGGGTCCACTAGGCTAGACTTCACAACTGAATCATAATCCAAACCTGTATCATAAAGGCACCTTATGGTGACCCCATTACAAATAACATCCTCACAAACTGGGGGGTGATAAGGTTCCTGTTGTCCCTTAGGATTAACCTTTAATCTTTGCGTCCCCGACTTCATTGCAGCAATGTTTGAAGGTTTCCTTCTACAAAATTCGGTGTTATGGTTATCCTTCTTGCACCATTTGCACCATCTTTTTCCTTGGTTCAACGGTTTTCTTTCATTGAACTTTTGGTCATTGAACTGTGAGTTTCTGTCGCGATAGTCATTTCTTGGCCGCTCAAAATTTGTCCTGCCTTTATTTCCCTGCTCTCTATTATCAAATTTATTAAATTGCTGTGGAGCTTTAAAATTGTCTATGTGCTTCTTTTTAGCACCACTTACCTCTGCCTGAGCTGCCTGATACCTCTCAGCAACATTTAAAATTTCCCCCAACTTCTCTGCACCCTGTTCCATGAGAAATTTTCTCATGTCTGGAGCCATGGACTCTCTCAATTGCTCAATCATGATCATTTCTTTAAGATCTTGGGTCTTCCCCAGAGCCGTCCATTTCTCCAAATAGGTTTCTATTCTGGCAGAAAATTGGTGGTATGTCTCCCCAGACAACAGTTTGGCATTTCTGAATTTCTTACGATAAAATTCACCATTCTTTTCGTACCTTAATAACAAAGCCTGCTTTAACATGTCATAATTGTCTTGGTCTTCCCTGTTCATTTTGGCAAATACTTCGTAAGAAGTACCCCTCAATCCCTGTGATAGCTTTAAGCTCCACCTCTCTCTCTCTAACCCATATGTAGTAGCTAATAACTCAAAACGTCCTAGGTACCCTTCTATGTCATCGTCTTTCTCAACAAAATGGTCTAAATGAAACCCCATAGCTGAGTTTGAGGCTCCCATACTGGGCGTAGCATCTGAGGCAGAAGGGCTGGCACCAATTTCAGGAGCCGGGCCTTGTAATTCCAGCTCCCTTAGTCGTAATTCATGCTCCCTCTGCAACCTTCTATCTTCTGCTTCCCTTTCGGCCTTTTTATCTTCTGCCTCCCTTTCGGCCTTTTTATCTTCTGCCTCCCTTTGCTGTCGTTTTTCTTCGGCCTCAATCTGCAGCCTCTTAATTTCTCTATCAGCCTCAATTTGTAATCTCTTTTCTTCAGCTAACCTGTCAGCCTCTAATTTTCTTTCAGCCTCTTTTTCTAATCTCCTTTCTTCCCGTTCAATATATTTATCACATTCAGTCGTTACGTATTGAATTAAAATTTGACCATCCATCCCCATCTCCTTCGCAGTGAGCACAGCAGCTGATCTAAACTTTGCTAGCTCTGCCATACTTTTTGGACAATATAATAATATACAAGATAAATCTCTAACCAGTAAATACACTAAGTACTTCTAATTACTATATGACTATAGTCTAACTAATTCTAACTAACCAGTTAACTAATTAATTATTACTGGCTGTGAAGATTCACCAACTTTTATCTGCAGGGACACTTTTAATTTTAAAGGAAATTTTACAATTTATTTCCCTACTTTTATTTCTCCCACCAGGAGATCCTAATTTTACTGTTGGGCTAATTATCCCTGGACAAGACCCCAATTTATGTAGTGGTATTGATGGTATTGTATGATGGTGTTCTTACTACATGTAAATTGTATGAGGCCAGCTGTGAAGGCTCCTGAGATAAAATGTATTTGAGAATTGTCAGAAGGCCTTTCTTGCTACCACTACGACCTCACACTTACTTTTTTTTTTTCTTAATGAATGTGGCTACGTAAAGTGTCTAGGGTAATGATGTGTAATGTGGTGTGTTAGTTATAAATACACCCACAGACATTTAAGAAGACTAATAAGATTAACAAGTGTTAAAATACACTGAACTAACTCACGTGTATAAGGTTTTTGATATAATTATATTACATTTATTTGTTCTGGATCAAGTTTTATTTTGACCAGAACTTGTTTTAAAAGAAGGATTTAAAATTTATGAAAATTATGCATGGAATGTTACATAATAAATACAAAAGTGTACATATTTAAGTACTAGAATAGTTAGTTTTATTCAAATGTTCTGGTAGTCAGCTACTAGGGAGGATATGTATTGTCTGTGCTGTTGGGGTGGTCTCATCACACCTGTCTATATTGACTACACCGTGTCCAGAAACTGGTGGGAATTTTTATGGGGATATTAGTCACTACCAATAGTTGGTGAATGTCCAGCAGACCAGAGGCTCACTCATCTTTTTGTAGCTCTGGTGCTGAAAACTTGCGGTCCCACCTCTCCGTGCTGGCGGACAATAATGGTGGTCTCTGTCACAAGAACTGCACAGATACACTCGAGTAAAGTCACCCACCGGATAGACTCTGCTTTGTTGTCGATAGAAAACTCACAGCTCAGATTAAGAATACATAACACAGAATTGCTAGCAAAACTCAGCTGAGCTGCTGGCTATAGTATGGCGTCCCTAAATTTATTCACTGTCTTTCATATGGGAACACACCACACTTTAAAATCTGTGTCTAACACTGAACAATTATTGAAGAATGACCCCAAATGCGCTCTGAGCGCTAATGATATGCTTGTCTGTGGCCAATCACTGCCTAGTTGTACTTTAAATTTCAAATTTCTACACTAAAGTCATTTCAGTCATGCTTCAGTCAAGTATGGATGGTTATCTGTTAGTCTGTCCGTCTCTACTTGTGTTTCTAAAAAAAATGTGCTTGATTTTTGAAGCAACCTTTCTCTCCCCTTAAAATTTTGTCGTAAAAAGTTATATTTAGACACAGCTACCGCTCAAAAACCCTCTCCTCCATAATAAGTAACTTTGAACACTTGCGTCCCCAAGGTCGTGTTTTGGGTGCAAATAACGACACTTTTTATTCAAGGCAGTCTGTCGATGTTGTAAACTACACTGTCTTTTGTCATTATCTTCAATATTATCTATCCGTTTGTAAAATTAAGAACATATTAGTTCACTGCTCAGAATAGGCCATCTGGCCAGCTAATTTTTATATTCCTAGCATTAATATTAAGAAAATTTACTTTTTAAATTTTTGTAATATTCCTAACATCTGCGTTCTTCCGCTCAAATTCAAATCAAGCGCTTGGTATCGCAAAACGTCCAATTCCGTACCTCGTGTCAATTTGGGGGACGTGAATTTTTACTTTCCTCCATCCCCCCCCAATTGCGTCTCTTTAGCCTTGCTACGCAATCTTTCCAGTCATATTTTTTCCTTTTTGATCCTCCGTTTCCCTCCTGTCTAGCAAGTCAATTTTATGGAGGGTGATGACCCGCGGTCTAGGCGATCATGTACATCAGCAGCCTACGCATTATGTTTTTATCCTTAAATGTTATCTTTTGAGTATTTTACCGTTGTATCTCTGTCAATTTCACTACACGCACGATCGTTGAAAGGAAACAATATTGTCAGTCGGAGAGAACCGTCTGTGGGATGGCCGAAACACAGATGATAATGAGATAATAGCTTCCGAGGGATCATTCCTGGACAAGGAGGCACCAAAGAAGTTGGCCACTCGAAAAGCAGCAGCTGGGAGACTTTTTCAGGCCATAAATCGAGGATTTCTCACAAAGAGAGAAGTTGGTAAGAAAACGAAGATGGCTGTATACCGCTCCACCTATGTCCCAGTCTTGACATATGGATGCGAGTCATAGGCAAAGACTACAACCCACAAAAGCCAGATCTTCTTCTTCTTCCTCGTTCGCCCTGAAAAGGACGGTGGTTGCGTTGTGTCTGTTTACGCCGTAGCTGTGATATCTGCACCTTTCGGTCGACACATCCGACTTAAGCACGGCATTTTTTAGAGACCGGGTTTGCCTTCCTTCTGCGATCCGTACTCGCTCAGCCAGAATGCACTGCTGCAGACTGTTTCCAGGACCACCACGTGGAGGTGGAGTACGGTCTTGACCAGCTCTGGTTCGCTGGTCCTGATGCAAGCAGTCAAGCTATGGGTCGCTGACTGCATTCACTATTGCTGCATCTTTGATCCAAACCTCAGAAATGAGGTATCTGAGGAAGGTGGTTGAAGTAACAAGAAGAGACATGGTCCGCAAGCAAACGATACGTCAAGGCCTAAAATCCTACCCCCCTGCAGACCCAAGTAGAACAGTCCCAACTAAGATGGTTTGGCCATGTCTGCAGAATGGGAGAAGACCGGTTACCACGACAAGCATGGGAAACAAACAGCCAAGGATCCAGACCCCCAGGACGACCCAGAGTCCGCTGGGAGGACAACATTAGACAATCTTTGAAGGACCGAGGACTAGAATGGAACCAGGCCAGGAAGAAGACAGCCGATAGGATAGTCTGGGGCTCTCTCTTTTCCAAACCTCTACACCTCACAGTAGAAGAGGAACGACTAAGTAAGTAAGGGCCATCCTTGTATCAAGGTTATTATAGACAGTCTGTCTGGCTAGTCAATACTGGCAGAAAGCATATAGACAGGGTATGAATTCACAGATTTGTGTGTGAATCTGGTCGGAAAGTATTACAGCATTATTAGAAAGAGGTCACGCGATGGAATCTTAAAAGTGTATATTTTAAAGTACACGGGGGAAATTAAACACCCCGGCCCATATAGTTTAAAAGAGATTGGATTTGTGTAAAGTGGGAGCCGGAATACACAATAGTTCTCATTGGTAAACTCGCCCGAAGTACAATCTGGGATTTGAACTGAGAAATGAGAGATATAATCTAGCGAAATCGGGGTCACAGATCAGACTGCATCGCACGTCAAGCCAGCAATTCACCAGAGACAGGAAGAGAAGGATCTGGCAAAGGATTCCAAAATTACAAGTGACAGATCAGAGTATTTGGGCAACTTTGAAACTTAAAAAAATAAACCCACATATTTTAAATAGACTGGAAACTTAAAGGACTCGGACAGATCGAAGTTTTTGGGCAACTTTAAACTGAAAAAGTAACTCGCATTTTAAATACGAAGACTGGAGTCCTAGGGAATAAGACCATCCGTCACAAGAGGAATAATAAAATTTCCAGACCAAGTGATTCGAAGCAGCAAATAAAATGCTGTGTCCATTCTAAACTGTGCGAGGAGACTTTGTTCCCAAAAGTTACTTTGAGGTAAATGTAAACATTTATTTTACAAATGTGAATTTGACATGTTTTTCTTATTAAGTGGTTATATATGAGGTTGGCACCCTCAACCTATGAAAATAGTATATTCATAAACCACTACAGCAAGCGCTGGTTATCGCTTCTTGCTAGTCGTACAAAAAGTCGACAGCAGAGGTGACCCCGGACACCGACTGGAGCAGTGACTATAGCTTCCACGACTTTTAGACAAAATTAAAAACAAATGCCTCTGCTAAGTACATTTGTGGGCTGCAAATTAACACTCGGAATGTCTCGCTGTCCACCCACCAATGTTAGTCTCTCTGAATAATTAAATTATTTTTTGAGTACTTGTATACACAGCGTAACTCAGGGAAGAGGATTAGATATCACCAATAATCTTCTAGGTATTAAACTGGGAAAATATGTGCTTGGAAAGCGCGAAATCAATGATTTGCCTGAATTAAAATTAGCAAGGTACATATATCTCACAAAATGATATGATACCCTTCAGGCACATGTGATGTAATCTTCACGCTCACTCACAGCGGTTTGCCAGCAGTGGCGTATTCTCTATGTGTGCTGTGCGTGCTGCGCACACCTATGCCCAAAGGAAAATAAAAATTTAATTTATTATTCTATAAAATATTTCTCTTCTAATGTTCTGCTTTCGGATCGCACGCACCAGGATAACGGATTTTCCCGCATAGAATCTACGAGTATAATCTAGTTTCAGTTTCCCCAGACGCTATTTATAGTGTAGTTTTTACTGGTTCATAGCAATCGCCCGAAGTTTCTCGGGTAATTCCGTCACTATGCGTGCTGCTCCTTTCGGATTTACGTTGGAATACCGGTTTGATTGGATCGGGGTCAAAGGCCAGATACGTCAATACAATACGAACATGCGTGCGGTGGTCTTGCAGCTCTCGGATTGTAAAAATCGGCTGTGTCCGTCCAGTGTTTTTTGTGATTAATTTTTGTTAGTTGCCGGGAATGCAGATTATTACAGTGACAGTGAGTTTCAAGTTAAGTTAATTAGTATTTCAGAGATAATTGACATATACCCCTAATAACTATCGTTGCGTAATTGAATATACAGTAGAACTCCATTTATCCGAACCCCATGCGACCGAGCATCGTTCGGATAATCAAATGTTCGGATAATTGGATTACATAATGTATCGAGTACATGTACACATATTTCTAAAAATAATTAACCATCACAAGGAAAATACACTATAAAACATATTTACTTGTACTGTAATAATAATACCCACACTGAATTAGATCACTGTATCACCATAATCTTTCATTACTCTGCAGTGCATGTACTACTTGTATTAATTATTTTTTTAGAGAAAGAGAAATGTTTTCAAAATAACATTACAAACGATTCAAAACCAGGCGCAACTTACGTATACATGTACTTGCACAGATGTAGCCCACTATTTAAAATAATGAGGAATCCTCTTTTGCACCAAACTGGATAGTATCCTTTTGGCTGCTAAGTCCCTCATTCTCTTCAACAGCAGAAACTGTGTAGGAGGACAGCTGTCATCTTCTTGCTCGTACCAAGCCATCGCTGTTTCTAGTGCTATAAAGGCCTCTTCAGGACTTGGTCGACGTTTTGGGTTTTCTTCATAATTTACAAGTACATCATGTACTTCTGAGGAGTCTTCATCATCGGCCACTACATGTATTTGGTTTTCTTCTTGCACAAAAGACAACATTTCTTCGTCATTCAAAAACTGAAAACCAGAATCATTATCATCTTCTAGCCACAAGTGTGCATCATCTTTGTCACAGTCCGAAAATCGGGGCATTGCTTGAAACAGTTTCATAACTTAATTTATACAATCATCATTTGTGTCCACTGCAGTAGTTTCATTGCCTCCTTTTTTCCCAAGCAATCTATTCCAAGCCTTGTTGAGATTATCTTGTGACAGGATGGTCCAAACAATCAGCTAACATATGGCAGCAGTCTTTGAGATTAAGCTTTTTGGAAAACGACACCACACTTTCTTTATCTTCAGCCAACAAAAACGACGCACGATTTCCTTCTTGTACATCTTTTTAAGCTTTGCTATAACACCCTTATCCATTGGTTGAATCAGTGCTGTTACATTGGGAGGAAGAAAAATTACTTTAAAATTTGCATCAACTGCATTCAATGTATCCGTCTCTGGATGAGATAGTGCATTGTCCAGTAGAAGAATTACTTTTCCAGTTTTCTTTTCTTGTTCTCTCAACCTCTTCACATTTGGGATGAACTGATTTGTATACCAATCAAGAAATATTTCACTATTCATCCAAGCACTCTTCTGTGCTTTGTAGCACAATGGGAGACATGTCACATTCTTTAAACAACGTGGTTTTTTTTTGGCTTTGCCGATCATTATCACCGGTAAACGATGACGTCCACTGCAATTCGCGGCTACCAAAATTGTTACTCTGTCTCTGCACTTTTTAAACCAAGGGGCAGCTGCTTCGCGCTGAGATGCAAGTGATTTTTGAGGCAATGATTCCCAGTATAAGCCAGTCTCATCGGCATTATACACATCATCGAGTGAATAACCTTCTTCTTCCAGAAAAGCCAAGAATGTTTCTTTAAAATTTTCAGCGGCAGTTGCATCGCTAGATAAAGATTCCCCTTGAATCTCCAATTCTCGTAGGCCATGACGAGATTTAAAGTTTCTTAACAATCCCTGGCTAGCCTTAAAGTCAGGAGGACCGTCAAGTTGATTGTTGAACTGAAGTGCCTTTTCACACAATAGAGAGCCAGAGATAGGTTCCCCTTTGCTTCTTCTTTGCACAAAACATATAAACAAAGCCTCTTCCAATTTCAAATCTTTCGCATCTCTCATGGTTTTACATTTCTTCGACCCATTTTTACTATCCAATTTCGATGCAAAACTCATAATTTTATCCTTGTTACTTTTGATGTCAGAGACGGTAGCTTTCTCATCATTGAAAATCCTCGCTAGTGAAGACACAGTTTCACCTTTTCCTAGTCTCTTGATAATTTCTGTTTTCGTTTCAATTGACAAAAGATTGCGGTTCCTTTTATATGCTTTAGGCCTACTGGAAGATGCCATATCGGACAGAGAAATACTTGTACACCAAAATTACTCTGCTGTAGTAGCAGACACAATTATTTTAAGTTGAATTGTCTGTTTAGCGCCAGTGTTCTGCCTAGAATGCACACGTACACTGGATTGGTAAACCAGATATTAACTGACTTTATGATCTAACTGTCTTCCTGTACGTAAGCGACCATTAGCCCATCCCATCCTCTACAAATTGTTCGCACATATTTGAAGCTTGCCGCATCAAAATATTCAGAAATGTAGTCTAACGTGACTGGTGGCGCCTGATTTTTTTTCTCGAAAAAGTGTTCGGATAATTGGGTGTTCGGATAATTGGGGTTCGGATAAATGGAGTTCTACTGTAGTTGGTTTTTAAATTAAGAGGGGAAGAAGTTAAATAGTAGGCGCACATATTCATTTTAAGTAGCAGCACGCCTAGCTCGCATTACCAGGATACGCCACTGTTTGCCAGCTACCGTTCGGGTCACAAAGTCAAATTCTTACCTGCGTTCTGCAATTCCAGTCCCAGTGCTCTAGACATTCGGTATGAGATAATTAAACCTTCGCTGCAAATTTATTGTTGGCAACTCCAGTTTTTAAGAAGCGTTTAGTCATAGTTGGTGTTATGTACTATTTTGGCTATGGGCGGTGTTTGTGGAGATGGTTCCCTGCAATGGCCACCCAGTTTTGTTACCACTGATTGTTGCCACCGTTTTGTGGTATTCTCTGCTAACTTCTGTATGTGCTGGTTTCTGACCACTGTATTATTTGTGCTCTTAATTCTATCAATATTTCTCTAGGGTAGAGCTAATGGTGCCATGATGGTAAACACGAATAGTGGGCCAAAGTTCTGAACTTTCAATAATATCAATGAATAAGTCCTTGGGTGTTCAGAGTCCGAACGAATACAATTTTAATAGTGGCATAACATCCAATTATACAGTTCATCAGCATTTAAATAATACATCATAAATCGTCACTGAGTTTGATTCCTTAAGTCGTCGTATAATCAAGTTATTTACTCGTGATTCCTAGATTCGGCAATCCGGTATTGAACAACTCGACTTACGCGGCAAAAGTGACTTTCTTGGATACTTTCAATAATGTTGCTCCCATATATATATTATCCATTTTTAAACATATTCCATCTCATCACTGAGGCATAAAATGTATCCCCAAATTATAGGCTGACCCAAATGCCTTAACATCAGAAGATCTGTTATATAAATATCGTTCTCATGGGAGACTTCAATCTTGCGTCCGTCTAGGACCAAAGCTCATAAAATAAGGGTACAATTACAATATCGTCACGTGCTACCTTATCAACGCGACACGTCATACTAAAACTAAGCAAATTATACTCTTCGCTTTCAACACAGTGAAGCGCAAAAACCATAATATATCGCGAAAAGTATTTCAACAACTAAAATGTGCAACTTTTACCTGAGCTCACTATCTAGTAGCTAAAAATCATATATCCCCTCGTAACAGTTGGTATGTTACTACTAGTTGCTGTTTAAAAACAAACATTGTACTGTAATTATAACAAAAGATATGAGAGCCTGAAAAAGTGCAAAAAGTAGCATTTTTTCAAGTTTTAATATGTCATGATTGTTACGCAATGGCATTAACAGTATACAAAAAATGTACTCAATTCTTACATCAATATAAAACTAGCAATAACCCGTCAATAATGACGGAAGTAAATCAAAAGCTGTAATATATTTTTAAAATATTTTTAAATTCAATATAAAAGTTCTTTGATGACAACATATTTTTATGAAAGTGCGTGGATTTGTTTCAAAGAATACTCCCAGATATAAAGTGTTTTTAACAAAATCTTTCAAGTTTTCATGATTTGTTCCTCGGGTGAGGGCGACAAAGAGCTGGCCGTGTCCGAAAACAGGTTCAGGAAGGAAAACTCCTACGTGATCAAAAGATTGTCCTTGCGCCTTATTGATCGTCATTGCAAATGCTAAAATCACTGGGAATTGACGACGTCGCATCCTAAATGGCAAGCTGCGCTCGCTCGTTTCTAATCAATGAGAGGAATTAAGACTCGTTCTCCATTATTACTGCCAGTGATAATTTGCGCTCGCTCGGTTCTAAGTCAATGCGAGGAATTAAGACTCGTTCTCCCTTATTACTGCCAGTGATAATTTCTGCATCAGTCAGACTAATTTGCTCGTTGTGACTGACGCTGTGCTTGTCTTTGTGCCGCTTCAAGTTGTGAAACTGGGTTCTTCACCGACTTTTCTTCGTTGAGTGTTACTATTTCCGGGAGAGTACATATAAGGGAAACAATGCAATTAATGTCTAACTTTCAACCACATCTCTTAGATGTGACCGACGTACAAACGGCGAGAATTATGGATTTTGATGATAGACATGTTATAGAAAATGGACATAGCAGAAAAATTTTTGCAGCATGCTTCAAATCATCATCATCTCAACCCGTAACCCGTCATGGGTCGTAGGGGTGCCATGGTGGAAGCATCAGCAGACAGGGTCCTCCACTGCTCTCTGTCCTCAGCAATGCGTACAAGTGTGGAAAAACCGTGTCCTGTCCATTCTTTGATGTTATCAGCCCAGGGTGTTCTTTGCCTTCCTCTTCTCCGTTTACATTTGACTGTTCCCTGGAGGATCGTTTTCGAAAGGGAGTCATGACGAGTTACATGCCCAAACCAGGCAAGCTTTCGACGTTTCACCATTGACAAAAGTGGTTCTTGGTGGCCTGCATAGGTGTTTATCTTCTCTCTAACATAGACATTTGTTTTGTGCTCTTTATAGCAAATGCGCAAAATTCTTCTATAACATTTATGCTCGAAAGCCTGAATCCTTCGCTCCGTATCTGCAGTGAGTGTCCAGCTCTCACACCCATACAAGAGAATAGATAATACAAGTGATTTGTATAATTTGATCTTCACAGGAAAACTGATGTTACTTTTCCAGATCACATTCAGCCTTGTCATGGCAGCTGAGGCCATCTCAAGTCTTGTCTTGATTTCTTTACTTGATCTTCCATCACTACATATAGTGGACCCGAGATATTTAAAGATGTTAACTTCTTCTAACGTTTGCCCATTTAACGTAATGTTGGTCGGAACATGTTTCTTATGGCTATTCACCAATATCTTGCTTTTTTCTATATTAATTTCCATCCCATACGTTCTTGTTACTTTCTCCAGTCTAGAGGTAAGGTCTTGAGGCTCTGATTCTGTTCCAGCTATCAAATCGATATCATCAGCAAAGCGTAGATTGCAAAGAGGTCGGCCTCCAATTGATATGGTTGTTTTATAATCGTAGAGAGCCTCCTGCATAATATGTTCTAGATATATATTAAAGAGCACTGGTGACAGGATACATCCCTGGCGAACTCCTACAGTTGTTTTGAAAAATTCTCCAATGTCGTTGCTTGTAAAAACAGCACTGCTTGCGTCCTTGTATAGTGCTTCAATGATATCTATGATGTTGGTATCAAAATTGAATTTTCTCATTATTTGCCATAAGCCTTCATGCCAGACTCGATCGAAGGCTTTTGTGAAATCGATGAAGTTATGGTATAAATCGTGTTGATGCTGGAGATGTTTTTCGATCAGTAATCTAATATTGAAGATTTGTTCTGAGGTACTTCTTTTTGGTCTAAAGCCAGCCTGTTCCTCGGACAAGATTTCTTCTGATATCTGTTTTATTCTGTTCAAAAGTATCCTTAACATCACCTTACTTGGATGACTAATAAGGCTAATGGTTCTGTAGTTCTTGCACATTTTTAGATTTCCTTTCTTTGGAAGCGGTATTACTAATGACTGCGTCCATTCTTTTGGCCATTTTTTTGTACTCCATATCTTCTGGCAAATTGTTATCATGATTTTTACTATATCTGGTCCTCCATATTTCAAGAGCTCTGCTGGGATATTATCCACACCCGGTGACTTCTCTCCTTTCATCGAACATATAGCCTCTTCCACTTCTTCCCGTAATATTGCTGCATTTCCGAGTTCCCTGTTTTCGCACTTAATGTTGTTTAATATGCCTAAGTCAGTGTCAAGTTTACAGTTATATAATTCTTTGTAATATGCTTCAAATAAGAGTTATCAAAAGATGAATTGACAAGTAATTAATCTTGGTTAAATTTGCATTACTTATACTATACAGAGTGCGAAAGCATACAGTGATACTGAGAGTTTTTAAAAAGAAACACTGTTGATGCCGCGCATTGTAAATAAAAATGTGGAAATGTTGTGTTAAAACAGTAAAATGATTTAATTTATTATATGAATACGCAAACAGTATCAGAGATATGGTTATTAACATTCACGATATTATACACACAAACGCAGTTTATAATATCTGCCCTAGCACACTGATCCGCAAACTGAAGTTGGACCATTCTATCTTACACATTTGCAAATTTAACTTCAAACCTAACTTACTCCTCCTCATCTTCACAAAGTTCAGTATATGTCTATAAATTTTGGCTTCTAATTCTTCTGAATTTTCTAGTTGCTACTAAACCTCTTAACTTTTTTTACATAATGGAGGAAACCTGAGCCCTGTGAATAAATAAAATAACGCGTAGCTGTTTTATACCAGATGTATCAGTTATAATGTTAATTTTAACCACCCGCTTTCTCACAAAAGAAGAGACGGCTTAGTTGACTGATATTATATGCTAGGCGCAACTGATAGTGCCAGAATAGAATTCACGTTATATTTCATTTTGTGTATTTATAGTAAGTGGCTATTATTTAATACCATACGATGACAAACAGACGCCGACAATTTAATAGCTATTTAACGACAGGCGATATTTATGTAAGTGCGCGTATGGATAATTAAATAATAATTGACATTGTACGCTTATCGTTAACGCGCGCGTAAGGGGCGGGGAGGTTGCATACCTTCATCCGACCTAGAAAACACAGCGCTAGCGAAAAGCTGACCATGTAGGTGTAAAAGAAAAAGATACACCGGACTTAGAAATTTTACAACTATAAGTAACAGATCTAGTATTTGGCAACTTTGGAATTCACAAGTAAACCCGCATTGTTAACACAAAACTGGAAACTTAAGGGACCAGGACTTAAAATAACACTTCTGGAAACCTAGGAATTTGATCACAAGTCATAGGGGAATTAAACAAAAGTTACCCAGGCCAGTGATTTCGCAGAACATCCGCCGTCAGAGGAATTAACTCTAACTTCCCAGACCAAGTCATAGAGGAATTAAACAAACGTTTTCCCAGGCCAGTGATTTCGCAGAACATACTCCGTCAGAGGAATTAACTCTAATTTCCAGACCTAAGTGATTCGAGGCATCTAATACAGAGCTGTGTCCAGTCTAAATCTGTGCAAGGAGATTTTGTATTCCCAAAAATTTTGGGGTAAGTGTAAACAATTTATTTACTCATGTAAATTTTACAGGTTTCTTGCTAAGTGGTTATAAATGAGGCTGGCAACCACAACATATGAAAAGAGTACATGCAAGTGTAGCGGGAGGTTATTTAAAATTATTTATATGTAAGAGTATGCCAGTAAAGAGTTCTGACCTTACAAGTAATACCCCAGTCTTAGAAATAAGCACTGGTGTATTGTTATCATAAAAATAGTCAGACTGTAAAAACCCTGGCCCAGTTGGTAAGAAGTAGTACCAGGAATTAAGGTGTCTCCTCCCTATGACTATCTTATGATTACTTATATTCTAGGGGATAAGTAAAATGAACATTCACTGAAACCACAAATGGAAGAAGTGAATAAATCCTCAGGTACAGTTAAAATAGTTTAATAATTACACTAATATTCTATTTCTACTAGTTGGAAAAGAGCATATACATATATATATAAAAGTATTCACACAATTACTATTATGGTCTGTTTATACTTCAAGATCTTAAATAATAAAGTTACTGAAATCACTGTTATTAGTCCTTTGAATTTAAGGATAACTGTCATCAGTTGACTGAGTTTCTGTATGGTTACTTATTGTTTTCAACTATTGGCTGTTTCACATGTATAGGTGGTCAGTGTCAAACAGGACACTTATCTTTCCAACTTGATACTGCTGAAACTGTCCTTTGCTGATATCAGACTTGGTAGGCCCAACAGTAGGGATGCCAATGACCAGTTGAAGTTCACTCTTTGGGGGTCCTGCACTTTGGTGGGATTGCCTCGGATGAACTACACCGGCTTCTGATACTGGACAGTCTGGTTTGAGTTATTTCATGGAACCTGCAACATATCAGCCTTGGCTAGTATCTGGCTAGACTTGTAGTTGACTAGCACAGATGTCAGACCAGTCAGTCATCAGATGTCACCGTTATACAATCATAGTAAGTAAGGACATCATTTCAGTGATATAGCATTAATATTAACATTTCAATTAAGTGTAACTGACTAGCACATAAGTCAGACAAGTCAGTCATCAGGTGTCAAAGTTATACAGTCATAGCAAGTAACATCAATTCAATGATATAGAATTAATATTAACATATCAGTAATAAACATCATCTGGTTTATTCCGCTCCTATACATCCCTTCATATGCTATAACTTGATCCTTCCAAATCATTCATATCAAGTACAAATTCAAATACTGATGCTATCTTAGCAACTACCCAAAATTAATACATAAAATAAATAAAGTGAGTGACCATGTGATCAGGTTGCTTTCTACTGAAACTGGCTGTAGAACCCTCCAGTTTACCAGCTGTAAATGGGTACGAAGTTGTGCGCTCGAACTAGGGAAGGCAAAGGCAGCGAGGAAGGGGACTAGTCACCTTAACCTCGTAAACTGGGATCTTCCATGATGAAGTTTCTAACACTTCATTTCCCTATGACAATCTCTGCCATGGGACTGCCTTTATCTTCATAAGCGATAAAGCAATATGATAAATATAACTTCATTAGGCCGTGGGGCTATTTGTGATTACTTTTTGTACAAGCAACACTCATCCATAATGCACATGAATAAATCATATTAAAATAATAATACGTTATATCAATGAATATTATACAGGCATATTTTGTGAATTCTGTATGAACCTGAAAAATAACAAATATTATACACGGTAGTTATCATAATTTCGCTTACCCTCAGACTTCAGATACTGGACTTAAAAATGTTTCTGGCGATCCGCTCACAATTCATGGGTCGTGGCGAAACTCTGCCTCCAGTCTGTCTGAACCCTCTTTCGTTGTCTGTAGCTCAGTTTACCGATACGCTTTAAATACGTATAGCGCGGACGTATCGGAGAGTACCGACGTCACAGCTTAAACCTAAGCCTGAAAAATCCTTCCCGAACAGTGATTTCGGCCCGAACTGTGCGTCGACTGAATTTGCCTTTATCATTCTCGGCATATATAATATCCATATAGTTCCATCTTATCTAGTTTTATACAGCTGATAAAACTCTATCTTCCTATCCATGTAATTTCCCAAACTGTTATTTGTTGATTTTAATATTTAGAACAGAAGTGGGTTTACATGCTTTTAGCGTAACTGTGGGCAGCCGAAATACGCATATATCTCCGTAAATGAGAACTTCCTACCGTTCCATCTTATATGCAGTTATACACCATCCTTCCCTGTACTGAAATGTAAAATCCTTTTCATACGGATTCCCTTCTGTTTTTATTTATGGTTGGCGATTTCCTCTGTCCGATACACATTTCGCTGATACGCCGCCATTTTGAAAGCGGTCGTTCGATCGTAGACGGGTTTATAAATCTAACTGATCCCGTTTGCAATGACTTGAAACCAATTTTGCGACAGCAAGAACCACTACAGCACGCGCTGGTGATTGTTTCTTGCTAATCGGGCAGGAAAACCCGACAGCAGAGGTGACCCCAGACTCCAGCTGGGATGAGTGATGACTACATCATATGTGCCTCAAGTGTAGCATATCGTTTTGTGAGATTTATGTAACTTGTTAATTTTAATTCAGGCACATATCATTATTCACGCTGTCGGATAGAAGCACCATTACACTTCTATCTACATCTCTGCCAAGAGTAATCTTGTGCAAAGGTAAACACCTTTGACGACCCATTTAGATCTTCTTGAGTTTTGGCCATTGTTGGACCACTACTGCAAAGCAGGGGAGGCAATCCGTGACAACGGGGAGAAATTGTTTACCAAGTCAGCTGAATAAATTAAGGAAGCAGCAGGCTAGGTAGATAACTGGAAAATTCTGATTATTTTGTTAGTAATGTGTTACTGTTTCTTTTATTCTTTACTTTTTGTGTCATACCTGTAGTTAAATGCCTTTCTTGTACACCTTAGGGCTCCTGAATTGTGTTGAGTGAAATAGAATTTAATTTATATTACAGTTGATTGAAATGATTTTTGCTTCTGTATTTTAAAACATATTTTAGATTGTTTGTACGCTGCTTTATTCTTCTTCATGCTGTGATTTCACCCGTAATAATGTGTATGATCTTGTTTATTGTACATTGTTGTAACTTTTGTAAATAAATTTTTGTTCTTGCACTTTAAGGAAACTTGTTCAGTTAATTAACAAATTATGTTTTTAATTTGCTTTTTTCCCCCCTCCATTTTTTTTTCCTTTGTTAACTTTGAGAATTAATAAATACCTTTGCTAGCAAATTAACAATATCCAGCATTAATTTCTTTTAGTTTTTCCAAAACTGATTAATATTAACAATACATTTTTAACAAAGTCTGTGTAGTATCAAATTTGCATGAACATATTGCATCATTTTGATTTCAATCTATGTCTTTCCTCATGTACTAGAAATAATATTTAAAAAATAAAAGACATTTCTTTATTCTTTATACCATTCGCTAACAAGCTGCAGTTTCTGCTTTTCGAATTGGACTATTTAGACAATTTGTGCTAATTGTGTATGATTTGTTAAATACTTATTGAATACTTTTTCATGCTTTTGTAAACAAATATTTTAAATGAAACTTTTAACATAAACCTGAAAAAGGGAATCAGACTTTAGCAAATTTCTAATTTATATACCATGTCAACAGCACATAAAGTTGCTTTTGAATTGCACTGATAAAGAGTTTTAGTAAGGTAGCATTTTTGTCCTGGTATTCTTGCATGTATGATTAACCATGCTAACCAAGCTAACCAAGCTAACCAAGCTAACCAAGCTAACCAAGCTAACCAAGCGCAGGAGCATTACTTGGAATCTAGTTTTGTATTTACATAAGTATCTTGTTTTTAACAAACAAAGTAAGAATCATGCGTGTTTACTCTCTAGGTGTTTCATTTATTACTATTTTTTTTTTAAAAGGTAAAGGATTCCGTTACACGACCAATGGGGCATATTGTGAATGTGGTGTTAGGCCTATATTTTCTTGACCATCAGCACACTAGGGGTGATGTGGTCAGCAACACGTCGGCCACCTTAACCTTCCTAGAGTTGCTCTGGTACCAAATTCACGAGGCTAGGTCGACCCCGCAGCCGCTTGCGGTCTAAAAAAACAACCCACCTCAACTGGGGATTCTTCTTTTCTTCTTCGTACACTCTCAGACGTCCACTCTCAGACGTCCACTCTCAGACGTCCACTCTCAGACGTCCACTTGAATGTTCTCAAAGAAAGCAGTAGTCAGTTTGAGGCTATTTGAATCCCCGTAAAGCTTTTCCACGAAAGGAGCTGGCGTCGGCCATATGCACTTTCTCTGTACCACATATAAGGGGCAACTTTGAAGCAGATTGTTCAGCAGTCATTTTATCAGTGCCACAGTTACACTGATCGGTAGTTCCTATCTTTAGCTTGTTGAATAGATGGTATCTCAATCTGTTGTGGCCAGTGCGGAGTCTGAAGATTACCACTTGTTCTCTTCTGTGGAGCTGGTAGTAAGCATCATTCTGTGTGTGCCCTGGATGTTCTACATTCCATTTGTGTCTGTAACTGGGGATTGAATTATATTGTTTTTTTTTTCTTTCAAGTTTGGCGAATCAGAGTGGTTTATGTCTGAAGTGAACTTAATATACGGGAAATATTGGAATATCACTCTTCAAGGAGATGACTGTCCATCGAAATTATTTTGCTTTATGTGTACTGGGTAGGACATTTGTATCTTGCTGAATATTTGTGGCAGTTTTACAAATGTACTATATGAGCGTGGACTTGTAAGAGAAGTAAATTAAAGATGATGGTGTGTGTGAAAATATATTTCTTGCTTTTGTGTGTATGTTACTTTGTCTAGGTTTGTGTTAGTGCTTATCATCATTACGTATTATCTGCAGCTTGGAGGCTGAGCATAAATTATCTTTCTTTTTCTCTCTCTCTTTCTCTTTTTATGACACTTATCATGTCTATTGACTGTTTTACTTACTTTCTCAGTCGTTCCTCTTCTACCCTGAGGTGTAGAGGTTTGACAGAGAGAGAGAGAGAGAGAGAGAGAGAGAGAGAGAGAGCCAGACTATCATATAAGCTGTCTTCTTCCTGGTCTGGTTCCAATCCAATCGTTGGTCGCTCAGAGATTGTCGCATGCCCTCCCAGTGAACTCTGGGTCATCCTGAAGGTCTGGTTCCCTGTCACTGGGTTTCCCATAATAGTCGTGGAAGTCGATCTTCTCTCATTCTGCAGACATGGCCAAACCATCGTAATTGGAACTGTTCCACTTGGGTCTACAGGGGCTGTTTTGGTGTTATTATAATGTATTTTTTAATACTCTGTCTTCCTTTGCTGTTCTCACTCTTATTCTTCTGCCTTAGCTAGCAAATCTTTACAGCACTTCTGTCTAAATCCAAATCTTTAACTGTGACGTTTTTCACATTCTTACTATTTTAGTAGCTTCAGTTTACAATTCATCTGATTAATCACCAATTTGAAAGCAAACCTCAGTGTGCTACGTGACTGTGTGGCACTCTTCAAATGGGCTTTCCAGCAAAATTTTAAGGAGGCAGGGTTTCGTGTCTGTTCTAAAAGAGGGCAATGCTTTTCATTTAAGATAAAGCTAATTATCTACCTGCGCGTAAGACTACGCTTGACAGAGATGTAGATAGAAGGTTAATAACACTTCTACCTGAAGGGAGGATTCACAAGATATTTCCAGAAGTCACGAACAATGTTGCATTGGGCTGAACAATTGTTAACGCTTTATATCTGGTCCGGTAACAAGAAGAGACATGGTCCGCAACCAGACGATACGTCAAGGCCTAAAATCCCACCCGCTGCAGACCCAAATAGAACAGTCCCAACTAAGAGGGTTTGGCCATGTCTGCAGAATGGGAGAAGATCGGCTACCACGACAAGCATGGGAAACAAAGAGCCAGGGATCCAAACCCCCCAGGACGACTGTTACGGGAGTAATATTACAGTTGTCTGCTAGAATTGGCAGTGTGCTACGTTTAGGGTCATAGCATTTAATATAAATTACTGTTAATAAGTTAGGCACTACTGAACGCGAAGTTCACGCTCTAATTATGACGCGTGAGCGTTGTTAAGTCGCAGACCGTGACCTAGCTACGGGACCTTTTTACATTGACCGTCGAGCTGTAAAGACGTGTCTGACTTCCCTTCCAATGTTGGGCATGGTATTGCCATACAGATATATATATGCAAGTACGGACATGGGTCAGTCCATTGTTATTACGAAGATTTGAAATGATTAAAGGTCAGTACGTAAGTGAAAATTAAGGAAGGATGAATTACAGTCCATAATATTTGATTTTGCCAGACTCATAGACTCACTGTCGGCCGTTGGAAACCCCAACCGCGCGTGCATACAGCTATGACAATCTGCGTACAGTAATTCGATTTATTGGACAAGGATGATAGGATATCTACATACATATGCAATATATGTTCAAGTTATAATATGTACTTTTTGTGGTCAACATGTATGAATCGTCTTGACGTGTAACTGTATTAAATATTTGTGGACTCAATGAACCGACTTATCAAGTCAATGAAATTACAAGTTCAATATGATTCGACAATTCTTTTAACATCCACATTCGCGTAATTAACATCGAAAGCACGATGCAAGGAACTAAAATGAAAAGACTACATATCAAAAATAATAGAGCAAGACCACGCCCTTTAACAACTGGCCTTTAACAACTGGTCGCCAATGTCTGGGGATCGGAAAAATTTTTCTGGAAGTAACCGACCAAAATCTCATTCATACGGACAGAAGATGTTTACAATTGAAAGACGTTCACGTGACTGCAAAAAGATGACGCGACACGCATAATTACTAAGGTCAAAGCTACGTCATCATTCTTTGAGTACGAACCAAAAGTCATGACGGCGGCCGTTTATCCCGTCTCTTCTACAAAATGAAATCTATCAAGAAGTAAACCTGTGAAAACGATGGAAGGGCAACAAACAACACTTCTATATACCGTCGGTGCATACTTGCATTGTCCGGGGCAACGAGAATTGAGCACAAAAAGATAAGTTTTGTTATACCCTTTGTCGGTTAATATAACAGTGCCAAGTCCATTTTGCTTTTACCCGGATATGTCTATCTATTTGTATGTCTAATATTTCATGTTTGTTTTCCACCGTATGTTTGTATTATTAATGTGGGTGGTTGGGCAGGAGAATTACATCTGATTACATGTCTTTACGAATGACCAGATCAGGTGTAATTGTTCTATAAGGCCGTGAATTAATCGCATTTAGCGAAGGACTCACTGAGGACACTGCCGGTGGTTTGTTCGTTCGTACTTGCTATTAATTACTTTGTATGTTAGATGTCTAGTTCTGTTATAACTGGGGTTTTCTAGTGTATTCAGTTTCATTTATTAAGTTTGTATTATTGTTCGTAACCTATCTCGTATTCCTGACCTTACTATCTTTACGTTCTTTTAGATGTATTGTATTATCCGTTATGAGTCCTGTGACGTCATTATTCGTAGTATCCATTTTTTTTTCTTGCGTTAACCTTCACCCTGCTATATTTCCTGTTGGTATAATTGGTTTATAAAATCACTTATTTTTGTGAAAATGTCACTTTTGTATTGTACTATTGTACTGTAAAGCCTTGGTTAATCATTTGTATTGTCTTCATTAATGTCATGTTCTAATAATATTTCTATAAATTAATTTTAATAATATATTTAATTAATTTGATTAAATTTTAGCAACTTTGAGGATTACTTAGGGAATTGCATCAAGCTGCAGCAATAGTCCAAGACTTTAATAAAGCATTTTGTTGATGATGAATTGGCCATAAAAAATTAACTTGATAAATACAAGTAATATTAAATTAAAATAATTTATTGAATTATTGCCTTGTATTCACACCATGGATAGGTGTTGAATTGAAAAACTATATATAATATAGTAATTTGTACACTTTCATAGTCCTACAGTGTTGACTTAGCACATATCTTTAATTGATTAGTGTAATTATGGAGGAATAATGCCCATAATTATTTAATAGTGATATTAAGTGCATGATATAAATCCAGCATCTTGAATAACTAAATATCATAACTATTTATGATATAGAATATTGACTACTTATAATATTATTATAAAATATTGAATAGTTGTTGAACTTACAACAATTATTAAGAGAATATTACAGTTGGTTATACTGAGTATTCATATTTTGAGCCGTCACAAATAAGGACATAGATTTTATTATTGATTATTATAGATCTGTAATTACTTACAAGATAAAAGGCAAGATGCTTACCTTGGATCATTTTATTAAAAATGGGAAAGATTTTGGTAAAAAGGGAGAAGCTTTAGAAGCATACTCATTGGCAGAATTTGCTAAATAAAGCAGAATTAGCGGAACAGGAGGAAAAAGAAGAGAGAAGAAAAGCTATATTAAAACAAGAAGAAGCAGAACGGATAGCAACTTTAAAACATGAAGAGTCACAACGTGAGATGAAAGAAATAGAAAAGGAAAATAGACAAAGAGAAATTGCTAGACAGGAAAGGGAGGAACGTCGACAAGAAGAAGAAAATAAAAGGAGAGACGAATTGGAATTGGCACGTATTCAGAATGAAACAGCAAGACTTCAGGCACAAAGTGTTGCTACAAACCAAAATGATAACGCACAAAATGGATCTTCATCCAACCAAACCAAACGGTTTTACAACTTTAAATTAACCCATTTTAATTTAAATGTTGATGATTTATCATCATTTTTATCAAGATTTGAACAGACATGCAAATCAAATCAATTGCCTAAAGATGCATGGGTACTTAAGTTAAATGAATTTTTAGTTGGGGAACCATTGACGGCATCTCAAAATGCTGACCCAACAATAGCTAATGATTACGATGCGATTAAATCCTTACTTTTACGGAGGTTTCATTTGGGCGAGGAAAATTGTAGATTGAAATTTAAAAATCTCCTACCTGAATCTCCTAAAGACTTTGAAGGGTTTATTGCGAACATACGCAATACTTTTAACAGATGGGTTGAACTGGCAGGTGTCAACAAATCGTATGACAAGTTAGTTGATCTGTTACTCCGGGATAAGGTATTATCCTCGGTCAGCCCACCGTTCTTCGCATATTTGCACGAACGAAAGCCCGGTACCATTGACGAGTTAGAAAAAATTTCATTAAATTACTGCACTTCGCATCCGAATGCGAACATTTCTAACTCGTTGATAAGGGAACCTCTACCTGTGGCTTCCAATATGGCATACTATAACAATAACAAACCAAGAGCTCACAGTGTAGACAGAAGTAGGTTCAAGGGAAATTACAATGTTAATTTTCATAAAGGATATAATAATAATTTCAACAATAAAAATGAATTCAACAGAGGTAGATCACGGAATAGGAATTATTCACCTCAGTACCGCTATAACGACAGGCAATATAACGCTAATTATGATAAATCAAATAACCACAATAATAACAACAATTGGAATGGTAATAATCATGGCTCGAGACATCGAGACAACAGTTATTACAGAGGACAACGAAATAATTCTAACGATTATTCTCGTAATCGATCTCATTCTCGTGGATCGTCACATTATAACCATAATACAGGGGCGGCAGTTACAAATGATATCACCCCTAGGGTTCAGGTTCCACCTAACGATAATACAATACAGTCCTCTGCTGCATGTTTTGCTATAAATTATAATGTGGCAAATAGTTGCCAAGATTGTAATGCTTTTTTTCAGAAGGCCAAAGAAACTGTGCTGAATTGTGAACACCTTTATACAGCAGTTGGTCTTTCGGCGAACGACGGCACAGGCACCCTGATGTTCAATAAAGGATTGGTAAACGGTACTGTGGTCTCAGTTTTAAGGGATACGGGATCAACCATTATTTGAGTCCGACAGTCCCTCGTTCACCCCAGTTATGCTACAGGGAAACACATCAGGTGTATGACCTTCGGGGGTACTATTGAGTACTACCCCACTGCCATTGTATATGTTAACACACCATTTTTTACAGGTAATGTCAAGGTGTGCATGTTGCAGAATCCATCAGCTGATCTTACCGTAGGACGCATCCACGGCAGTAAGGATTGCACTCTTAAAGAAATTAATGAATGGGAGAATAAAAATTTGCAATCTTTTAGCAACGCTAACGCTGTTGTTGCGATGGCTACACGTCGTGCCAACAAAATGATTACATGTGGCACAGCAGTTTCCAACTTCACTCTGAGTACTATCCCGGAAACTGATGAGGATGATGGATCTATTGTACAACATACTAAGGATATAACTGATCCAAAGATAACTGTTGATGATGTCGACATTAAAAAGGAGAGTGCTAAGAAGTATAATAAGTTGAAAAATAATGTTAGGTTTAGGAGGAACTTGGATAGGAGGGTTAAGACAAATAAGTCTGACAGCAAAGTTTTTACTTTGCCCAGCCATGACATGTCTACGACATGTAGGAAACTTAATACCTTTGGTAATGATAGGTGTCATCCTCAGTCCAGTCAGGATGATACGACATCCAATAGAAATACAATGTCAGTGTTGAGGGGGAAAGTTAATTCTAGGACAAAGAATACATATCGTAATTGTGCACAATTTCGTGACAATGATATTACTTATATTGGGAAAAGTGCGTATTCTCGCACAGTGTTAGTGCGAAATCTGCCGCAGGATACTACCTGGCAGGCACTTAGAAATTTCTTTAATTTTACAGCAAACGTTAAGTTTGTTCGTCTTCTACCATCTGTCGAAGGTCAGAATAGTCAGGCTTTGGTTACATTTCGTAACAATCATGACGCTCGTTTGGTTATCGAGCATGATAACGGTGTCTATTTTCGTCACCATCCTCTACACTTACAATTAGTACCTGATTCTGCGTCACGCATATAACAGGTTATGGTAACACTGTTCGTCACAACTTTGATGACTCAGCACTAGTCAGTCATCATTTCTTTTCTTTATTGGTCATTTATTCTTGTATGACTTAGATCTTGTAGGCTTGTCTATTAGGTGACACTTGTTTTGTCTTATCTACAATAACACTTCGTATTTTTGTCTTATTTGTGTTTTACCATGCCTACAAGAAACAGTAATATCGTTATTGGTATTAACTATGCTCAGCCCAATACAGCATAGGTTTATTTGTCATCTATCACGGCTGTCTTGTCATCTGTGTTGAAGAAAGACAGGCCGGTAAGGGTGACATGGATTGATGACTGTGACAAAATGTTTTAAAAAATTCTTCATATTTTTTCGCATCCACCTATTTTGAAACTACCAGATGCTTCTAAAAAGTTTGTTCTTCGTACAGATGCGAGTAATTACGGTATCGGCGCTTGTCTGCTCCAATACCACAATGACATCCTCCATCCGACTTTATACATCTCGAGGAAATTGAAGACACCAGAAACCAAATACTCCACGGTGGATAAACAGTTGTTTGCGGTTGTCTGGGCTATTACGAAGTTAGAGAAATTTCTCTTGGGTGCGCCCTTCGTGATACAAACTGACCAACGGGCGGTCGCATCGCTACGTCGTGCGAATCACAAAAGCCAGAAGTTAACGAGATTCTCCATTCTCCTCCAGCCTTTCGACTTTACCATCGAATATATTTCCGGCTCGGAGAATATCATTGCAGACGTCCTTTCCAGAAATCCTTTGGATGTCGACCAAACTCTACGAATTTATGAAGGTACCTGTCACATAATACAGATACAGAATCTTATCGTTGAACTCTCAAACTGGGAATGAAACGTCGCATATACTTCAATTCAATAATTATGATAGACATGCGTAATGTGAAATTTGGGAAAACAGGAGACATTTTATTCTTGGCTACGCTGGGACATTAGTTAGTGTCCATTCAAAATAAAACTACTTGACACAATTCGAAATTATTACGTGACGTCCAGTCGAACTAAATTCGGTTTATGACATGAACTATTAGACATTCAGATGGTCTACATTCATTCCGGATCAGAACACTTAAACACTTTTCGTTATGGAAATTTACAATGATTAGGACTACGGATGGATCGTCATATCCATTGTTAATTAATTTTAACTTAGCATTTGAATTAATGGAAATTAAAAAGAAAAGTGAGACAAAAAAATAAGAAAATGAAATTAATGATGAAAAAAATGAATGAATAAAAGAAAAGAATCTCACACAATTTTAATTAATATTCTTAGATTTGATTATGAATTGTATAAGTGTCTTTATATTTGATAATTATGTCGACAGATAAAATACTATTAGTTGGTTTAGTTAATTAATTTATAACTACTTAACACATATAATTAATGTTACACACATCAGTTACTTAAGTTCTACTTTAATTTTCTTTTCTTTACTTTACTTTTTTTTTATCTCTCATTGTTTCTTTTCCTCATAACATCTTGTGTTATTTTCGTTAATTAGATTCTCAATCACTTAATTCTTAATACACACTAACTATAATTAATTAGTTTAATCTTAATTAGTTAAATGACACTTCATTACTTACTCAAGACAGACGTTAAGTTCATTAAATAATTATGTATTGACATCTTCGTTTAGTTAAGATCACACATATGTATAACATATTTATTATATTACATGAATAGTAGGTAGTTGGCATGACCGCGACACGGGACCTTTTTACATTGACCGTCGAGCTGTAAAGACGTGTCTGACTTCCCTTCCAATGTTGGGCATGGTATTGCCATACAGATATATATATATATATGCAAGTACGGACATGGGTCAGTCCATTGTTATTACGAAGATTTGAAATGATTAAAGGTCAGTACGTAAGTGAAAATTAAGGAAGGATGAATTACAGTCCATAATATTTGATTTTGCCAGACTCATAGACTCACTGTCGGCCGTTGGAAACCCCAACCGCGTGTGCATACAGCTATGACAATCTGCGTACAGTAATTCGATTTATTGGACAAGGACTGATAGGATATCTACATACATATGCAATATATGTTCAAGTTATAATATGAACTTTTTGTGGTCAACATGTATGAATCGTCTTTCGTGTAACTGTATTAAATATTTGTGGACTCAATGAACCGACTTATCAAGTCAATGAAATTACAAGTTCAATATGATTCGACAATTCTTTTAACATCCACATTCGCGTAATTAACATCGAAAGCACGATGCAAGGAACTAAAATGAAAAGACTACATATCAAAAATAATAGAGCAAGACCACGCCCTTTAACAACTGGCCTTTAACAACGACCCAGAGTCCGCTGGGAGGACAACATTAGACAATCTTTGAAGGACCGAGGACTGGAATGGAACCAGGCCAGGAAGACGACAGCCGATAGGATAGTCTGTCGCTCTCTCTTCCAAAACTCTACACCTCACGGTAGAAGGGGAACGACTAAGTAAGTAAGTTATATCTGGTCCGTCGCCTTTTGTGAAGGATTTAAGCAATGGTTTAGCCCGTTCAAGCCCCCAGTTGGTGCAATCCAACGAAATCCCTCTCATAAGGTATAGCTCTGTTTAGTGTAAATACATGTCTAAGTATTTATATATAGATTAAATATTGTGGCTCGTACGTTTGCTTTCATACATATATACGAATCAACTATTATTGTTTAGTTTAAAACAACAGGTAACAAATGTAATAGTGAAACTGTTTTTAACAGGTTAAAATAAAAAGGGAAAGATTAGTGGAATTTTGATGGATATAAAATTCTCGTCATTGAGACGAAGGTAGAAATTTAACTCTGTACTTAAAGTTTAACTGAAATGTCCTTTTTGCTGGTGCCTTTTATTTAGCACTTAGCTTGTATGAGTGAGTCCTGCAGCTGTGGTTCATCAATTCTATGATGACGAAAGCCTTTACATTCTCTTCCACTGTAGGTGGTTATGGTGGATGCTTTTCTCTCACGCTAGCGGCGTTAGCACCACAAATCGTCTGATGGCTTGTAACCACAAACCCAAATTTTTGGGAATACACAATCTCCTTGCGCAGATTTTCAGATTGACGCGAGCAATTTCGGTGCATATGCTCTCGAGTCAATTTCGTCTGAGAAATTCCTCTTATGACGGTGTTCTATGAATCACATGGCCTGGGAAACTAGTAATTCTCCTTCGACGGATATTCAGCGATACATATGGTCTGGGATATTATTTCTCTTATGACTGATGATCCAATTCTTAGGTTTTCAGTCTTGTATTTATAAAGTCCTGGTCCTGAAGTTTTACAGTCTTTGTATTTAAATATTCGGGTTTACTCTTAGGGTTTCAGAGTTGCCCAACTACTGTCGATCTGTCACTTTTGATATAGGAATTCTAGGTCCGATCCTTCTCTTCTTGGCTGTTGATAGTTGCTTGTATGAAGTTGCGAAGCTGTCTGTTCTGTGTTTCTGAGTTCACTAGATTATATCTCTCATTCTCAGTTCAATCACAGATGGTTTTTCCACCTAATGTTCCAATAGAATTCATTGTATATTCCGACATCTCAAACAAAACCAATCAAATCTCTCCAGCACCGTTTTGGTGAGAAAGTTTTAAATATCCTCTCGCGTGTTTAAAATATTAATTTTAATATCCACGCGTGACTTCTTTATAATAGGACGTAATATTGTTCCGGCTGCACCTATCTGCCTCCCACAATATTGTGACCATGTTTTCTTCCGCCAAGATGTCTACCCAGACAGGTTATCCAATTATCGCCTTTATCTGCGTGCCTCCGTCAGAAAGATGTCTGGTCAGACAATGTTGTCTTCTTTCATCGTACAAGCTTGTGTCAACACCGTCAGCAGCTTTTCACTGGTGTCAAATGTTGGACCGACACGTTTCCAAAGGGGGTCAGACTGAGAGAATAAATAAGTGTGTAACCAGTGTAATTACCTGGTATTATCGCATGTACCTTGCGGAACGTAAACAATTCTGCGTGTAAAGCAGATACGTCCGTAGGGGAGCAGAGTGTTAAAGACTTCACCCTACTAGTTTCAGCAGAGAGAGAGATAAAAAAATGGTATATAAAATGTGCCACATAATAATGAATGAAAGGGCCAAAAATTATGCCACATAAAAGCCATGAGTGAGAGGAAGAGAAAA
Organism: Oreohelix idahoensis; assembly: GCA_024509875.1. Lineage (NCBI taxonomy): Eukaryota > Metazoa > Mollusca > Gastropoda > Stylommatophora > Oreohelicidae > Oreohelix > Oreohelix idahoensis. Next base: position 52,495 of record JAMPIV010016866.1, read on the forward strand.
ATGAAGAAAAAAGTGATACTGACGGAGTGGACGTGAGATCACACAACCGTATCGTCACAAGCACATTGATCAAAAAAGTGGATAACCCATCTGTCTTAACCCAAAGTAGAAAGTGACAAACAGTGGCCCCTGTGTAGGTCCAGTAGTCTCTGAAGAGACAACAAAAGAATAGGTCTACTACACCCTCATGCAAAAGATAAAGGTAGTCCCAAGCAGATACTGCCGTAGGTGAGTGAAAGGTTGGAGATTTCAACATACTAAATCCAGCATCGAGAGGTGGGGTGATCAGTTCCCTTCCAAACTGTCTTTTCCTTCCCTAACTCAAAGAGCAGAGTCAGATACCCATTTACAGCTAGGTAGACTGGAGCATGTCAGTATCGTGATTCTAACCCGGCCCCTTTACCTCTAGCGACCAGCACTCTAACCATTGTGTCAATCTGACGGTCCAGGTGTATTGTACATATACAACTAATAAGACGAATGGTGTAAAAAAAAACAATTGACAATTAACAAACAATTGGAAGAAAGAATAGAGGCCCTTGAGAATTGGATGTCTAGAGTCTAGACAATCACATTCACACTAAGCAAACTGACGAACTGCCCGGATGAAAATGAGAGATACAAATATTCACTCTTGCCGTCAAGGATACATTTTGGTTTAGCTCAGGTACACTCTTCACTTTCAGTCACCACGATGCTGTCTAGTTCAGATTATTGATGTTTCAGATTACAGAGGTTCTAATTATCGAAGTTAATACTGTACCTGGAACTAGAGACACTATATATTCTAATTACAACCCGTCGGAGGTTGAACGGGATATTTTTTTTCGTAAATTAACGGAGAGAAAGAAAGAGAGAGAGAGAGAGAGAGAGAGAGAGAGAGAGAGAGAGAGAGAGAGCGGAGAGAGATACGCTATTTGCTTCTTATATTTTCCCTCGTCATCATTTATTTCATGTACGGCAAATGGAAATTCCCGATTTTCGATGTGTGTGTGTGTGTGTGTGTGTGTGTGTGTGTGTGTGTGTGTGTGCGTGCGTGCGTGTGTGTGTGTGTGTGTGTGTGTGTGTGTGTGTTTTTTTTTTTTTTTTAATGATAGATTCTTCATACTTGTATGTATTTGATTCTTAAATTTAAGACAAAAAAGGGAGAGGGGAGGTGCACATATGTATTTATATATTTTATAAAGGTATGATGCATCACTATATCTTTATTAGACCTGTCCCTTCTTATCATTATGTCACTATTATATTAGCACATAATAAGATACGTATAAGGAAGATAGCAGTGAGGTCAAGATGATTTGAACGGATGGCACAGGACACCTTTTTTGCATGTTTTTGTTGATGACCTGTACTCCGTGGGGAGATGAAAGGTACTGATGATGATGATGGTGGTGATGATCATGATGATGATGGTGATGATGATGGTGATGATGATGGTGGTGATGATGATGATGATGTTGATGATGATGGTGGTGATGATGATGATGATGATGGTGATGATGATGGTGATGATGATGATGATGGTGATGATGATGGTGGTGATGATGATGATGATGATGGTGATGATGATGGTGATGATGATGATGGTGGTGATGATGATGATGGTGATGATGATGATGGTGGTGATGGTGGTAATGATGATGGTGATGATGACGGTGATGATGATGATGGTGGTGATGGTTATGATGGTGGTGACGATGATGATGATGGTGGTGATGATGATGGCGATGATGATGGTGATGATGATGGTGGTGGTGATGATGATGGTGGTGATGATGATGATGGTAGTGATGATGATGATGGTGGTGATGATGATGATGATGGTGATGATGATGATGATGGTGATGATGATGATGGTGGTGATGATGATGATGGTGGTGATGATGATGATGATGATGGCGATGGTGATGATGGAGATGATGATGATCATGATAAGAACGAATTATATCATTTCGCGAACGAGAAAAGTATTATAAAAAAGTACAGATAGAAAACGAATGATTTGCCAGCACTGGACTGGAATAAAATACACAGTAAGTTCAAAACGGGCAAATAATGGAGTCACACTTCCTTGACATTCAATCTTCAATGCGCCCTCTCACAAAGCACGGCTTGTGCAGCTAGCAGCCAACGATTTGAATATTGAAATTCTTCCACACCCACCATATTCTCCAGATTTGGCTCCATCAGACTTTTTTCTATTCCCAAATCTTAAAAAACAGCTAAAAGGAAATCATTTTGACAGCGATGAAGAGGTTATACTGGCATGTGATGACTGGTTTAGTTTGAAAAATAGGGTGTTTTACTCCCAAGGTCTTTTCAAGGTCAAGCAGAGATGGCAGAAGTGTGTCAATTCAGACGGTGGCTATATTGAAAAGGAATAAACACTATACAAAATTTCAGCTCTCTGTGACATGTCCTTCATGGTCAGGCCCAAGACTTATGTCAAGCCCCTTGTATATAATGTTTGTATTTGTTGTGTGTCATTTATACTACCTACACCGGTATATATTTAATATAAATTGTTTCACTATGAATGTATCAGGTTACTGATTGTATCTTGGGGAATTAGGTATAATGATTGTATTTCCTGACATGATTGATGAAGACGAAAACCAACTGAAATATAACCAAAACATTCCTTGTTAGGACTCAATCTTTTGACTCACATAACTTCAGTCTATTGTCTCAGATAACCCCAACCTGAAATATAACCAAAACAGTCCTTGTTAGGACTCAATCTATTGTCTCATCTAACTCCCATCTATTGTCCCATATAACTCCAACCTGAAATATAACCAAACAGACCTCGTCTCATATACTCCTATCATCAGAACACAACAATATTGTGAGGATATATGTTACCAGCCAGTATAGAACTTGTCAGAGAGGGCCTGGTATATTATAGGGGGAAGGAAACGGTTGTATCACACCTAGGTGTACATATTATTTGATGTATTCATGTACTGAATTTATATTATTGGATGTATTCAATATTATTGGATGTATTCATGTATTGAATTTATATTATTGGATGTATTCATGTATTAATTTGTCAGAAAGAATATTTTGCAAGTAGACACCTGTCTTGTCTCGCTATTGCTAACTCATACTGAGCCATGTTGTCATTCATCCTACATGCAGACACCTGAGACACACGCTCATCTCATATACACTAGAAATAGTGTCATAAGAGGTTTTGATGTTAATAAAAGTATAGGCTATCCTGGACAAATAGGTGTATCAGAGGATACCAGGATAGTGTCAGATAAGAGACTGGTCTTATAAGTAATACCCCCTTCTCTGAAAAGAGCAAGGGTGTATAGACATCAAAGTGGGGTCAAGCTATGTAAGTTCTCAGAGAAGATGATGATGATGTAGTACTCTGAGTCCCTAACTGCTACCTCTTTAGATCCCACAAGGATTAAAGATTAACTGTGTTGTTTTATGTGGCAAATTGTCTAGGGTAATTTATTCAATATAACAGGTATTGATTTCAAACAGAACTTTAACTTAAGTAAAATTATTAAGCAAGGCTGGATGAAATTTTATGTACAATTTAATTGTCCTGAACCTCAATCTTTTCAGGTCAGGAATACTCAAAAGCAATAAAATGATATTTACAAATCAAAATAAATATATTGGAACATCCCTTCCATTAGGTAGATTGTCATAGGAATAACTACACACTCTCTGTTCGTCTGATGGTTAACGTCTGCTAAGACTGGCTTGTAAGTGTTCTTTATTTATTTGGGAGGTCTTATCTATTCATCCTAAAAAGGGTTGTAAACCTAGTAAGGTTACTATTTAGTGAATTGGTGGATGAATTGTCACGGGCATTCATAAAGGACTTATCTTATGATGTTGCTGCTGATTTTCATACACCCTGCAGGACCACAAACTTTGTAGCTCCTGACTGAGAAGATGGGATCTGACTCCAGTTATACGAGGAGCTCTCATCACCCACAAACTTCCTCTCAAGTGAAATAAGCCACGATGTAATGACGTGATATAACCTGGAATAAAAGGACAACCACATTCCATGTAGAAGTCTGCCTCAATTCACTCACCCACAAACAACACTAAGTCTTACCCTTTTTCAGTTATTATGCTAACAAGTTGCACAAGACATAGAATTTATTTGCCTACAGTCCGTTCCATGTGATCATTCTTTCTCTGTATTGATTCAATGTTAATGTCCTTAATCCATGCTTGGCTTCCGTACAATAATCAGGTTAAGTACAAAACAGCATGTGACATATTGATTACTTCATGCTAACCTTTCCTGTACGTTTATCACATGATCTTTGAAGAGTGTGTCCCTCCAGAAGAAAATACCAATTTAAATCACTACTAACACTTACGGTCGTAATTTGTTGCCATATGTGCAAACACTATACACATTTTTTTCATTTCGAACATGTCTGCAAAACTACACACATTCATAAATGGGTCAGTATGGCACAACACATTAGTTTCACTTTCCACTTAGCATTAACACATACTCTGGCTATACACAGGTTAATAATTAACAAAATATGCAAATAAATATATCTTTCTTACCCTCAGGCAAATATATTCACACACACACAAGCTGAACTGGCCTTCTAAGGGATCTTAGAACTGCTCTCAGATCAGAAGGCAAAGACTTGATCTTTCCGTCTTTCCAATGCTGTCAGCTCGGTGCAGATTTTTGAATTAAATGGCCCAGATCGTACTACCTTGTTACTATTTATAGAAATACATCCGCCCAATTGGAAAGACAGTCAATATTATTTTTAGAGACAAGTGACTGATGCGAATCTGAGCGTGTCTGTATAATCTGACTAAATTTAAATATTTTATATTACCGTTATTATTGGACCGATTTTAATTATCCAAAGTGATAATTAAACGGCCAATTTCTCTCTATCGTTCTATATAGTTTTCCCTTAGTTATTCCTTTGCATATCAATATGGGTAATTTTTAAGAAATAAATTTAGGCATTACCCCGATTTGAAAATATCATTAAAATCAATTTTTTTAAGTCAATAGAATTTTATTATGAGAGAATCTTTATGCTTATGTGTTAAGCAATTTCAGCGCTATAATTCGGGATATCTCTTTCAGCTTAATTATCTTTAGTTGTTAAGAAATACAATATCTTCGTTCGGTCAAAAACACAAAATAGGTATTGTCACAAAGTCAAAAGATTTCTTTATCACTATCCAAAAAAAAAAAGAAGCACTATGATTGGTTGTTAAATTTGTACTATGCTCTTAGATAAATTTTGGTGGGCGGTAAATTTTGACTTGGTTCCTAGACAAATTAAAATACACTAGATACATTTTTGGCGGTAAATTTGACTGGGTTCTTAGACTGCTTCAAATACTATAGTTAATTTGGGGCGGGGAAATTGAGCGTGGTGTAAGACAGATTCGAATTTTACGACAAATAGGTGGGCTTGATGACAGAAATTAGCCCCTATTTTTACTGGTTACAGGTTTTATTCGTGTCATCCAACCTGAGGTCGTATGTCCATTCAATCCAGCTGCCTGGAACTTCTTTGGAGCACAGTGATTGCACAGGAGCTACATCTTTAGTCCCCCTCAGTCTTGGGTGGGCTAAAGAAACGATCATCAGCAGGTGTTGTGTGAATCAAACTAAGAAGGACAGAACTTTTGAGAGATGAGTACACATTAGTACCATTTTCGTCGGCAATTGTGAGCATTTAAGTCTATGAAGAAAACGTGAATTAGCATAGTAAGAGACAAACAGCATAGCTGATAAATTTTATATATTTAATTAACAGCACAGCTGATACATTTACTATAATTGAGTAACAGCACAGCTTATATAATTTTCGTTCCTATAATTGGAAAACCTGTTGTAATATATATATATATATATATATATATATATATATATATATATATATATATATATATATATATATATATATATATATATAATATATATATATATATATATATATATATATATATATATATATATATATATATATATATATATATATATATATATATATATATGTGTGTGTGTGTGTGTGTGTGTGTTTGTGTGTTTGTGTGTGTGTGTGTGTAAATCATATGTAAACTTACAAATCCATTGCATTCCATTTTTCAACATCCACCCTTCAGCACAAGAGTAGATAGTGTATATACTAAATAAATAATTGGGAAATTGTATTTGAACGACTTGTCAATTTTTTTATAATTGTTAAGTAAAATCTGTTTCCTTGTTCTTTAATATCACAGTTAGTTACATAGCGGGGGTGGCAATTTATGACTGTCTCCTCTCTACTAATTTTTCGAGATCAGATCATTCACAGCCGTAACTAATTTGTGATACCAGTAGTTCTCTCAGACACTGGGACTTCACCATTTTCTACAGAAATTCTATTTCTGTAATTGTCAGTACTATACTGATCCTAGAGCCAATAAAAACCTCACGCCACACACCCCGATATCGGTGGTTGAAAAATATGACTGAAGCATCTAAATTGCGAGTGAGATGCTTGACAGTAGACAGATATAGTTTCACAAATGTGAATGGAGAGTGTTGTATGATAGTCAGGAGAGAATATATATATATATATATATATATATATATATATATATATATATATATATATATATATATATATATATATATATATATATATATATATATATATATATATATATATATATATATATATATATATATATATATATATATATATATATATATTCCATCTCCTTGTAGCTTATCCAGGTCTTAGATAAAAATTGGAAATTCCGTGAACAGGAAAAATTTTCCTTACGCGCAGTCTGTTGAGTCAGCTGGAAGATTGACTGGTAGTGATGCTAATAACCCACAATAAAAGGGGTATTGAGATTAGGTGGTTCGCCGTCCCAAACCCTTTACTGGTAAATTTATCCTCTGGTATCGTCGAAGACGTGACGTTGCTGTGTTTACGGGAATGTGTTGACTTTTAGGAAAGCAAAGAGAATGGCCACTGGTGCTACTGGACCACACACGTGTGCGCTCTACTAGGGAAGGTGGATTGGTAAAAGTTGGCTGTGTTAATGAAGACACAGTAATGATATCTACTCACTGCCTAGAGGCGATGCAAAATAATAACACTTGGCGATACAACGGCCTAATAGGACGTGGGTTAAATGTAGAATGGGAAAGGTGAATAACGGGCTGTCTGTCTCCAGGGGACTTTGGGATCTCTCTGAAAAATACAAAGCAAACCTTCATATCAGCCTAGTCATATCAACGTTTTACACAAAGCAATACAAAAGAATACACCCACAAAAATCTGCCCATCACTTTCCTCAAAACACAGATGGGCGCATACATACAGCGTGACTCGCGCGGTCGGTTTACTCCACTTTCCTGATTGTGTCGAGATGGATGTTGGATAGAAATAATATATATCGTTACCAGAAATGGAGAAGAGAGCTGGTGAAATAGTGGTAAGGATGGCAATGACAAGTCAGGTAGATAACTGCACTGTTTTAGATGGTAGAAGTAAAAGAGAGCTGTGAAGTAAGTCACCCCGCTAGACCATTCCAGTGCTCTGAGGATGTCTCTATTAATTCATTCATTCATAACCCTCCACTCCCAAAGGAGATAGGCCTTCAACAAACACATGCCAAGTCCTCCTGTCACGTGCCATCATCTTAAGTTCTTTCCACGTTCTCCTTATCATTTTCATCTTTGTTTCCAGCTCTCTTCTCCCTTTGCTTCTTGGTCTACCTCTGCCTCTCTTGCCCTGGGGGGTTCCAGAACAAGGACTGCCTTGTAATGCTATCAACAGGTTTCCTCAGTGTGTGTCCTATCCATTGCCATCATCTTCTTCTCATCTCTTGTTCCACTGGCACTTGTCTAGTTCTTGTCATCAGTTCCACGTTGGTAACCTTGTCATACCATTTTAATCCCTCTATTCTATGCAAGCACCCATTTATAAAAGTCTGTAGCTTTTTGGTTGTTGACTTTGTTGTTCTCCATGTCTCAAAGCCATACAATAGGACTGACTTCACATTTGAGTTGAAGATTCTTATTTGCGTGTTGGATCCGATTTCTTTTGATCTCCATATATTTCCCAATGCTATGAAAGCTCCTCTTGCTTTTTGTATTCTTATTTTGATATCACTGTCTGTCCCTCCAACTTTGTCTATATTGCTGCCAAGATATGTGTACGATTCTACATCTTGTATTGGTGCTTCTTCAAGTTCAACTTTGTTTTCATTACCTGCATTTATTCTCATTATCTTTGTCTTTTCCTGTGTATTTTCAGACCCAATTGCTGTGACCTCTCATCGAGTATTTTCAATTTGTCCTGCATTTGATTACGGCTATGGGACGGAAGAGCCAAGTCATCAGCAAAATCCAGATCATCCAACTGCTTAGTCAGAGTCCACTGGATTACATTTCTGTTGTGTGTCGTTGATGTTCTCATAACCCAGACTATAGCTAATAAGGAAAGAAATGGAGACAAGAGGCATCCCTGTCGCACTCCTGTTCTTATCCCAAATGGTTCTGTAAGCTGTCCTTCATGAAGAACTCTGCATGTCATGTCTTCATATGTTTTCTTTATTAAATTATTGATCTTCAGGGGAACTACATAATGCCTCATCAATTTCCAAAGTGATTCTCTGTCTACACTGTCAAATGCCTTTTCGTAGTCCACAAATCCGATGTATAATGGTGAATTCCATTCCAGACTTTGTTAAACTATTATTCTCAAAGCGGCTATCTGGTCTGTACAGGATCTGTTTTGTCGCAAACCTGCTTGTTCATCTCTCAGTTTCTTGTGTATGGACTCATTTAATCTCTCAAGGATAATCCTGTTTAATACTTTTCCTGGCACTGATAGTAACATTATTCATCTATAATTGTGCACTCTTGTAAATTTCCCTTCTTATGCAACTTAACCAGATATCATTCCTTCCATTCTGCTGGTTTCTCTTCCTTTTCCCAGACTTTAACAAAGAAATTTATATAACATCATCTGGATGTCTCTATTAATAGTTGATGTGAAATGCAGCTCGTTAATTATCCCTAACAGTTTAAAATATTAAACTGTTCTCTTAGTTTGGTTTGATTTAAGGACTATCTTCATTGCATACGGACTACTCCATAGGTGCTCCGATCTTCTCCATTAGATCACACAAGGAGAATCTCAGCACAGTGCACGAATTCCGTAGCACCGGCGAGAATCCCAACGTGTGTATATCAGAAACAGTTCTCTTAATTTGCACACAATAACAAAATTTCAAACATAACTGGAATTTAAACAAAATCAGCCAACTGCGATTTATAAAATATATCTCTACATTTATTAATTAAAATATAAGTTAGGTAAAGACTGCATATATGTGTTTACACAAATCACAAGTTGGAAATTATAAAATGTCAATATCTTTGTTTATCATTTCGGACTATTAGGGACTTCTGGATCGTGTTTCTTTAAAGTAATGACTAATTCGGGTCCTTTCACTGTATACACTTCTCGTCATAAATCAGGTGTTGATGTCCAAGATACATATTTACCTAGACAGGTCACCACAATGCTACTATCCGGCGAATTTGCAGAATCCTTGAATCCCACACTGCGGTATTTATTTACAAGTCTTTTTAGTTTCTGTTCAAATCCCAAAAAATATTTTTTTGCGTTCGGGGCATTAATCATAAAGCTATAGCATAATTATTAGTGTGCAATTCATGCTTTATCACAAAGACACTAGTTTACGTGGCAATTTCAGAGTGTCTTCACCGTTTTGCTACATCAATCGAAATCGCTTGCTGCGTCAGTGTTTTAGGTAAACACTCTGAGGGCTTAGAGATCCACTTAACAGTTAACTTAGAGTGGGTGGGGAAGGGGAAACATGATGTATACAGGTATGTCTTCACATGAATGGGCAAGAATTTAAATACATACATGTTTAGGTTCAAGCCCCTTTTGCCAGCACCTAATAAGTGTGGCCATTTAGATCGCTCTGGGAGCAACAAGAAAAATAATCATACGACATGGAGTGGCCCTCCCTGCTTGAGAGAGAGGCTTAGAAAAAACAATTGCTTTTTACATACTGGGCCGACAAGATCCCATGTATTCACTCCAAAGAATGAATTACTTTCCGCAGTAATTTACCCGAACTTTTGGTTTTACCGTAGTACAAAAAGTAATATGACCATCATAAGTTTACAACACTTACATACAAATAATCCTTCTGAGGATTTATCGAGCTGGTAGGAAAATTAAATTAATTAACACAACTATACATCCTTCGTAAAAACTAACATCTAGTGATTTGACTGGTGGGAATTTATTAGTATTAAAATGCACCCTTGTTATGAAAATTAACTTTAAAAAAATTAACTTGTGGTTATTTACTAGTTTAAAGTTAGCGTAGTTATTTTATAACAAATGTGTTTACTGAAATTGCAAGAAATATTCATTTCTTATATGCCACTGGTATCACCAATTCCACTCTACAGATAGAAGACCCTTGGCACTCTGGAAACACAAGCAACACAATTCTTGAGCCGAGATTATATAGCCAAGTTCTGCCTTAAATCACCTGGACGAACAATCGGCGAGAAAGACTCGGGACAAAGACATCGGGGAAGCAGGAGCTTTACCCTGGAATCAGAGATGAAAGAGTTCTAGTACGGGTGACCAGGAAAGTAGCGAAAAGCCCGTTCATTGGTGTACCGAACACAAAAGGCTCCGGGGGCCGTGCAGACTGGTGACATGAAAAGGCATTTCGACTCACCTATGTTCGCTTTTCACTGAGTCAAAAGACATTTAGAAGATAGATCGCTGCCAGCATGAAAAGAAATTTACAGTCGCATCTCCGTAGCCGAAGCAAAGATACGTGAGGGAGGGAGCTATGGGCTGTCTAATTTATGATTGACGCTGCCGAAGTCAGGAATTATATTCGCAAACACTAGAAAAAAGAAGAGGGGATGAGACAAAAACCAAAGCTAAGAAATTCGCGGTTCTAACGGTGAGAAAATATACAGAAACTATGACACAACTCATCACAATCCGTGATACCTTAATAAACAAGAGGAAAGTTTCAACAGAGCCAAGTGTATAACCAACGGTGATATTTATAGTTTTGTTAAACGTAATATCGGGATTGAAAGGGGGGGGGGGGCGCTTTGATAGTGCTTTGGGCGCCAAGGTGGCGGTGACACGAAAACGGTTGGGAAACACTGGTCCAGACACTTTTAAAGATTAGTCCCAACCAACCAGCAGCGCAGGAGTGTAACCTCAGAATGGGAGCGACCAGTAGCAAAGAACTCCCCAAGAGAACACGAATCGAGTGATGACGGGAATCTTTTAAGAAACACAACCTAAAAACCTATTTGAATAAAACATATTGAAGAAAAATATTCTGATCAGCATTTGAAGGGATTATAATTACTGCCAATAATTTAATTCAAATGTGTATAATTGCTACCACATTCCTTTCTGGCCATTTTTTTAAAGGGGTATTTTGGCCAGTATAGGGATCGAACCCACGACATTCGCGATATTAGCACGACGCTTTAACCAACTGAGCTAACCGGTGTAGGAGGCTAGAAGTACTGAACCTGCAACACGCACTGTACAGTGCATGCTACCGTCAGGTGGGGAACACTGGACAAGTGATTCTTGCCTAGGTAACAGGCACTAAACAATATAAATAATATTGCATATAACTGTACCTCTGAATTTTTATTAATTATAATTGTTCAACTAAAAAAAAATATGAAAGAAAGATCTCGGTTATTTTATCACAATGTGTGTACAAACAGTCTGTCTCCGTAAAGGAAAAGACATAAAATAAGCTTCATTTAATTATTAATAGGCATCATACTGAGACGAAATGTCAAGAGTGGCTGAAGTTAAATCTTAGTATACGTGTTCAAGAACCACATTTTTACGAGCTAATTTTAGGGAGTACATTTGAGACATGACTACCGTTACTGGTTTTACATTAAATAATTTATTTAAAATGATAACTTGCTGTGTTATATATGAAAATGGTGTGACAGGGGCTAGGTGTGGTTGAAGCGAACTTATGTGGACGGGGCTACCTCACACCCAAGACCCATGCACTAAGAAAAATTAATTAAGGATCGTTTGACAGGGGTTGCAATTATTGGTTGTTTGCAACCTTCTCAGCAGCAGACTTAGCAATTCAAGCAACATAAAGCCTTATGTAGGACAACATTTAATTCTACCGAACACCCAGGCAGTGTTCGTGGACGTTGTGTCCACGGCAACTGCGGATCAACTCTGGTTTGACGACTTCTCTCTCTGCGTCTAGCAATCGAAAATGACAAAGAATATTGAGATGTTAAGCTTTGCACGGTTAACATCCGGACAATTTGACTGGCCGTTGTCCGTCAGCCGACATGACTAGCGTTCTATATTTAGATCCTGACTAACGCTTATGGTCCGTCAGCGGACATGACTAGTGTTCTATATTTAGATAACGCTTATGGCTGCTACATAATTAGACTAAGGAAAAGACGGAATGGCGCTGTCACATATTTCCCGCCTGATTTTGTTGTCGTCTCGACAACAGCACTACCTCTGGCTTCTTAGACGTACTCTTTCAGATCGTCTTGGGGTAGGACTCTCTAGCGGCTGCAGGGCGTACCAGCCTGGTATGTCTATGTACGTCCTCTCCAGGGTCTGTCTCATCTGGCAAAGCTGGTGCATCAGGTAGGCCCAACGTCGTATCTACCGGACCTGGAGAATCATCTTTGTCTTCCCTTTGTTTCAGTTCGTAGCCAGTGACTCTAAAGCTCGGAATCGCTCCATCTGTTCGTTGGATGGCATATGGACCTCCTGTCATGGTGGGTGCACGAACAACAATGTACTCCTCTTCTGACCACATGTCACGAATTTTAGATCGTTCAGCGTTGTGCATTCTCTTTCTTACCAGTTCTCCCACCTGTAGGGGAATTCATTCATTCATAACCCTCCACTCCTAAAGGAGCATAGGCCTTCAACAAACACTTGCCAAGTCCTCCTGTCACGTGCCATCATCTCAAGTTCTTTCCACGTTCTCCTCATCATCTTCGCCTCTGTTTCCAGCTCTCTTCTCCATGTGCTTCTTGGTCTACCTCTGCCTCTCTTGCCCTGGGGGTTCCAGAACAAGGACTGCCTTGTAATGCTATCGACCGGTTTCCTCAGTGTGTGTCCTATCCATCGCCATCGTCTTCTTTTCATCTCTTGTTCCACTGGCACTTGTCTAGTTCTTGTCATCAGTTCCTCGTTGGTAACCTTGTCATACCATTTTAATCCCTCTATTTTACGCAAGCACCCATTTATGAAAGTCTGTAGCTTTTTGGTTGTTGTCTTTGTTTTTCTCCATGTCTCAGAGCCATACAATAGGACTGACTTCACATTTGAGTTGAAGATTCTTATTTTCGTGTTGGATCCGATTTCTCTTGATCTCCATATATTTCCCAATGCAATGAAAGCTCCTCTTGCCTTTTGTATTCTTATTTTGATATCACTGTCTGTCCCTCCAACTTTGTCTATATTACTGCCAACATATGTGTACGAATCTACATCTTGTATTGGTGTTTCTTCAAGTTCAACCCTGTTATCATTACCTGCATTTATTCTCATTATTTTTGTCTTTTCTCTGTGTATTTTCATACCCAATTGCTGTGACCTCTCATCCAGTGTTTTCAATTTGTCCTGCATCTGATTACGGTTATGGGACAGAAGAGCCAAGTCATCAGCAAAATCCAGATCATCCAACTGCTTAGTCAGTGTCCACTGGATTCCATTTCTGTTGTGTGTTGTCGATGATCTCATAACCCAGTCTATTGCTAGTAAGAAAAGAAATGGAGACAAGAGGCATCCCTGTCGCACTCCTGTTCTTATCCCAAACGGTTCTGTAAGCTGTCCTTCTTGAAGAACTTTGCATGTCATGTCTTCATATGTTTTCTTTATTAAATTAATGATCTTCAGGGGAACTCCATAATGCCTCATCAATTTCCAAAGTGATTCTCTGTCTACACTATCAAATGCCTTTTCGTAGTCCACAAATCCGATGTATAGTGGTGAATTCCATTCCAGACTTTGTTCCACTATTATTCTCAAAGTGGCAATCTGATCTGTACATGATCTGTTTTGTCGAAAACCTGCTTGTTCATCTCTCAGTTTCTTGTCTATGGACTCTTTTAATCTCTCAAGAATAATCCTGTTTAATACTTTTCCTGGCACTTATAGTAACATTATTCCTCTATAATTTGAGCACTCTTGTAAATTTCCTTTCTTAGGCAACTTAACTAGATATCCTTCCTTCCATTCTGCTGGTATCTCTTCCTTTTCCCAGACTTTACCAAGTAATTTATATAACATCTCTGTAGCCGTGCCTATATCTGCTTTTATGGCCTCTGCTGGAATGCCATCAGGTCCAGCCGCTTTTCCATCTCTTAGAAGCTTTATGGCTTTCTTTATTTCTTCCTTCGTTGGTCTTTCACCGTTAATTTGTAGCTCTTCTTCTGCTGGCTGGATGTCCGGGGGATTTTGTGGAGCTGGGCTATTGAGAAGGTCACCAAAATATTCTGTCCACCTCTTCATTTGTTCCTGAATATTGCTGAGCAGTTTCCCATTCTTGTCTGTAGAGGAATAGAACACGGCAATTTGTCACATCTCTCTTTCCTGACTGTAGCCAACCTCTGTAACTGTGCCTCTGATCCTACGTGCGCCTTTCGTAGCCAGACAATGTGCCCTTCAAACCATTGGTCAACCGTTGTTGGTTCTTCTTCACCCGATGAATGACCTAATATGAAATCAATGGGCATTTTCGGCTCTTTCCCAAACAAAAGGTAGTAAGGGGAGTAACCCATTGATGCATGAGGAGTAGCGTTGTAGACTGCAAGGACCTCTGCCGGATGCTCAGACCATCTCCGTTTCTCTTTGGTGGATAATGACCTTAAGAGATCATGCAATGTCCTGTTTAACCGCTCACACTGGCCATTGCCACGCGGATTGTATGCCGTCGTTCGACTTTTCTCGATGCCATATATTTTGAAAAGTTCTGATATGAGCGCTGATTCGAAATTTCTGCCCTGGTCAGAGTGCAGCCTCTGCGGCACACCTAAGTACAAAAACCACTTTTCCACCAACGCTCGGGCCACGGTGGCTGCTTTTTGGTCCCTGATTAGGACGGCAACGGAAAACTTGCTAAACACATCAGTTATAATGAGTACATTCTCGTAGCCTCGTGCGTCTCTTTCCAGCAGCGTAAAATTCATGGCGATTACTTCAAAAGGCTTGGACGGCAGCAGGTTACCCGATGGACCTTGGATCTTGAGATGCGGGACTTTTGCTTTTTTGCATCTACTGCACCTTCTTGTAGCGAAATTTGGTTCCTCTTGCTTTGTTGTGGAAAAAAATGTGTAGCGCACACCCACACACACACAGCGCAAGGTCAGCGCGGCGGTCTTTCTTTGAAGTTTGAAGACGGGAAATGTGAATTACGGTTAAAGCCAGACAATATTACTGAAGAATGAGGAAATAGCTATATAGGAATGTATGGCGGACTTTAAAAGTTTGCATTTACTGGACATTAAATTATTCACTACAAGAGAACTCCTGGTTGGAATACAATTAAATAAAAATAATTCAACAAAGGAGATAGACTAGGAATTATATCCAAAAGGATAATATTCAAATATAAATAGTTTTAAAGATAATTAATATTTTTCACCTTCATCACTTCTGCTAAAAGTTAGCTAATAATCTTTAAACATTTATTATAACTACATGCCTAAACGGATTTAAATATAAATTGGATAGAATGAAAGCCTCATATGAGGAAAAGGAAATGATACCTAGGAAGGAAGGAAGGATATAAGTGTTTAGTGAACAGAAGAGAAAACAAGTACAGGAAAAGCACAGATTGCTTCAAATCGCCTCAAATCAGGAGATGAAACTAAAATCTTTTGGGGAATTTAGGAGGGGCTTTCTCGGACGGGCGAGAGACTGAAATATAAGGACAGAGCGGCGCATTGGAAATCACACACACCAAATCCAGAAGCCCGAGTGAGAAACTGGAAGACAGTATCTGCAAGAAAAGTTATTTTTTCACGCTGCATGCAGGGCAGATTAACTTCAACCAAAACAGTCTCACCGTGAGCTTATAAATCCTAAGAGGGTATGTAAGTTTATTAAAAATATATGTATTACTAATATCATTTTATTTCAGATTTTATTTCGGATTGATTGTAGCAGATATAATAAAAAAGGGAATGACGCTAACCAGAGATAACCTTCACCGGCATTGTCAGGAAGCATAACCATTAATTGGTTAACCACATATATCATGGCTAGTTCTTGCCTGGAAGCTTACTACATACCAGCAAGTACATAAGTGACTTGACATCCATAAGTGGAAGGCAAAGGTTATATCGTACCCATGTATCATAACATGTGATTTATTCATGTATATTGTTAATTCTGCACATTATACATTATCTTATCATGCTATCTCTGTAACATACTACCATGATTCATTCATTTATATACAAACACTGAAGACATGGTCGCATCATGAACAGCAGTGGGTGGTGAGATTGTTGGAACAACATGGCCACCTATTACCTTTTGTTCCAGGTTTTATGATCAATGTTTATGATCATTCCTGATCGAGAAACTAAAGACTTGAAGAAGTTGATCCAGCTCACTGAAGCCTAGAGGTCAACCAATCTTCAACACCTTAGTCCCCCGTAGTTATAGGGCGGGCTGAAGGAAAGTCTTCCGTACTCCAGTGTGTCTCAGGAACCTCGAGCAGACGTGGCTAATAACATAAGATGAGTTTATGTGTATCCCTCCAACAAATCATGTGAGCAGTTTCTAAAACGACTGTTTAATGATGACAACTAGATGGCAATAGATAATGTGACAAACTTGTTTTATAAGTTCAGTGGAAGATAAATCCATGACTTTTTAGCTTGTTTATTTGATTTGTAACTGTAAATAATCATACATTTTACCATCTTACAACAACCATTTCTCATTACAAGAATATATATAGATGTACATAATAAATTGGATAATTGTACTCATTTGACTTGTTAAATTTTTAACTGTTAAAATTTTGAGTTACCTTTTCAAATTTAATTATATTATCACATAGGGTTACGATAGCGAAAGTAGCAACGTATACTTCTGAAGCCTAATCTATTGTCCAGCTCAGAATATTCACAGCTGTAACTCACTTGTGATATCAGTGTACTTCTCGGGCGCTGGAACTTCATACTTTCTGGAGAGAGATTCTACTTCTGCTCTACCACTATTATCCTAATAGGAAAACCTTTCACTACACTTCTGCAGAATGCTTCTACATCAGAGTATGTCATCCCAGAAACACCTGCTTCTCAGTATCTGCAACATGCGGTCTCGTTCCTGGTGGCCAGTTTTGTGCACCGCCTCCAGCACTCGCTGTTTTAAAGATTCTGGAACCACTAGCTGCGTGATCTTAGTCCCATTTGGTCCGCTTACTGTCCGATACAGCAAGCCTCCGATTAGTGTTAAGCGCCTTCGCTGCCTTAGTAGCTTCTTTGCTGGCTTTGATAGTCTCCTCATCTCCTCATTGGGCAATCTAGTACCATCCCTTACAATTCTGGAGACTGTCATTATATCAGTATCAGCCTCCTGCAGTGCTAACAGTTCCTCAAGAGAATAGGATGGAAATGTTAGTGCCGCACCTGTGTCTGTGACTGGATTTGGGTCTGTTGTATCTCCCATTTCCACTGCTCCCAACACGGCTCCTAAATCCAGCAAACCTAACCTTAGGGGTATAGCTGTTGTGTGGGCTGGCACCGATGCTATGTGACTGACATCATCTTCATCTGTGTGTTCTTGGTTCTCAAGAGGGCACCGAGAGAGGTAATCGGCGTTCCCATTCGCTCTACCGGCCTTGTGTTTTATAGTAAAATTGAACATTGACATCTGTGCTATCCATCTCTGTTCGATTGCACCAAGCTTTTACTTTTGCCACAGAACCAAACTCCTGTTGTCAGTGAACACCTCAACTTGAGCACCAAGCAGATAACTCATGAACTTCTCCGTCATAGCCCATTTCAAACTTAGTAACTCTAGTTTCATGCTACTTTTGGCGTTTTTCTCTGAGGGTCGCAGATTGCGGCTGGCATTTGCTAGCACTCTTTTCTGGCCATCTTGCACTTGTGATAGTACAGCGCCCAGTCCGTGGTATGAGGCATCCACTTCTAATATAAATGGCAAAGAAAAATCTGGGAAACCAAGAAGAGGAGTAGATGTTAGCACAGCTTTCAATTGCTTAAAAGCATCATCACACTCTTGGGTCCACAGTTCTACTATGGCAGCTTTCTTGGACTTCCGTTTACCCTGTGGATCTTGGCCTTAATCTAACTGAGCCACAAGATCATGCAGTGGGCGTGCTATAGTGGCAAACCCGGGCACAAACCTCCGATAATAACTGGCTAGGCCAAGAAATGCGCGTAACTCTGCGTTCTGGGTATTGATGCCTCTTTGATAGCCTGTATCTTGTCCTCAATTGCTCCAATGCCCTCTTCAGATACTGTATGGCCCAAAAATTCGACTTTTGGCTTGCAGAAACTGCATTTAGCCCCATTCAACTTCAGACTTAGTAGCTGCAACCGCTGGAACACTTTTTCAAGCCGCTGCAGGTGTTCTGAGTACACAAGAATGTCGTCTAGATAAACTAGTAACAGCTGGAACATCATATCGTGCATGGAACTCTGCTGCATAAGTCGTTGTAAAGTAATGGCTGAATTAGCTAGTCCCATAGGCATCGTAGTGTACTGATACAATCCAAATGGTGTGGTGAACGCTGTTTTCTCTTGATCTTCTGTCCTCATGTCTACCTGGTAGTAGCCACTTGCTAGATCTAGTGAAGAAAATATTCTTGCTCCTCCTAAAGCGTCTAAACATTCCTCCACCCGGGGAAGAGGGTATGCGACCTTTTTGCCATTGAGAGCTCTGAAGTCTACACATAATCGCAGTTTGCCATCTTTCTTCCGCACGAGCACAATAGACGAAGCCCATGGGCTTGAACTTTCTTTCATAATCTGTTTGTCGAGGAGACCCTGCAGATGGTCCTGCATCTTTTTGTAGAAAGCTGGAGGAATGCGCCTGTAGGGTTATTTTACTGAAGTATCATGCGTCAACGGGATTGAATGAGATACCTTACTTGTATACCCTACATCATTCTCGTCTTTAGCGAACAGGCTGTCATTTTGTTGTAGTAACGTCTGTAGTTGGCGCTTTTCTTTTGACTCATAGTCCACGCATGCCTCAGAAAGTTCTCCCACTTGAGTAATCCTAGCCAAAAAAAAAAGGTCTTCATCTCCAAGATTTACTGCTTGGACCTCACAGAAACCTCCACTGAGTACATATTAACAGCCCTTTATGATCCAAGTCTCTTCGGGGTTCAAACAGCACTGTTTTCTCTGATCTTGAGCTTCTTCTGCATTTCACCTGTATGGTAGTGATCGATCGAGCTGGTATGTGGGTTTTTCTTCTTCCAGCAACCCACGCCTTCACCCCATCTAACCTTGCCTCTTGTGCACTTCTGCTTGGAGTTTGCCACTTGAGTAAGCGGTGGATGTTTTTTACTTCCGCCAGAATGTTGATGCCTATTATACCAGACGCTTTGTCAGGACCATTGAAGCTTTTAACGACATAGATGCCACATGACACTCTCCAATCTTAACATCGACCACTAGATGGCCAGCATATGGAATAGTGACACCATTGGCAGCAGTTAGTCGTACCCATTTACTTTCATCCAGGGCCAGATCTCCAAAAAGCTGTTAAAAGCACTGTTCCGCAACAGTTGACACTTGGGACCCCGTGTCAAGAATACACCTGACTTTCTTCCCTGCTATCATTACACCACATTCTGGTCGGCCACCAACCATCTTTATCTCTGCTCCCCTTCTGTAGCCTGACTCCTAGCCGCAGAGGGGTCTAGTTTAGTGCCTGTGGGTATCGATTCTGTACATGGCCTAGCCTTCTACATCTAAAAACGAACTGTCCTTGTACGTTTCCCTGCTCCTGGGACATCTCACAAAGCTTAGTTTGTAACTGAGCAACCTGGGCCCTCAGCCGCTCCACTTCTGCGTTTAATGCTTGGGAATTGGCACAGTCTCTGTTCTTGCCACTTCGACACTGGCAACGCCGCCCCGGAAGCGGGTTCGGTTTCTGAAAATCGTAGGGCATAGTCTCTCACCGACGTGAACGATGCTATAGGCTCTTTAATGATCATTTCCTTTGCGTTCACAAAAACAACTGAGACGAGCTGTTGTCGCAAGTTGTGAAACCTTGCCTAGTATTTGAATGAACACTGAAAACTAGGGGAGGTATACAAGCCTGTTGAAATAAAATAGCACTAACCGTTCCTGGAATTGTTGGCGCTTGGCCAATCGCTGAGCAGAACGCATTCACGACCGATTGAGATTTATTTTTCAAGCATATTATGGAGGCTACCAATTTGTCGAACTAGAGGTTAGGACTAGTGACTGACAACAGAGAATGAGAGAACAGACAAGGATGAGAATGATCTCCTTTCAGAGGGGATAACTTTATTTGTGTGCAGGTACAAGGAAAATTGGAGGGAGGGAGTAGTTGGGGAGAATTTTGAAAGAAACAGTGCCAAAACATAGAGCGATCCTGTGTTTTCCCAAATCAAAAATTAATATAAAATCACTAACAAGACCGATTTGGGAAAACCAAACATGGATAGAAATTAAAACTTACAGAAATTGAAAGACTATAACTACAAATGCTAGAACTAGAAAAGGTACGATGCACTAGACAGAGGTTTGAACCACATCAAGCACAAATTTCTCGAAAGTGGACATTTTGGAAAGTGATCCAGAGTTGCGGACTCTTGGCTTCCGATACGGCCGCTATCAGCCAATATAAGGAGAGCGCAAATTGTTCAAACTCACTTTACAACAACAACAACATTCAAACTCACTTGTACAGTGTAAAGACAGAGGACTGAGGTTAGTGAGAGACGCCTGCGAAACTAACACCTTGTTGTCTGCAGTCAAGTAGTGCTGTACTCCCCCCAAAAGCCAGTCATTTCTGATCTTTATAAGATCCTAAGAGGGTACGTAGATTTATTATGTATATCCAGTAAATAATATAACTTTTATTTCAGGATTTAGTTGTAATAGATTTAATTATGTCATGAAAGTGCCATGCGTAATATTTGTGATTAGTGGTATGATTGTCGAAGGTTTGTCCCTGATATATAACCACAGTGACCGAGTCCTTATCAGGGCTAACAACAGTCATTATCAGGGCTAACACAGTCCTTATCAGGGCTAACAAGTCCTTATCAGGGCTAACATAGTCCTTTTCAGGACTAACAACCGTTATCAGAGCTTATCCACTCTGTCATCAAGTTACAGCACTTTTCAGAGCTGACTTGTCAGGCAGAGGGATACTAACACATCATACCATATATTTGTGTACAGATTCTTTTGTATTATTTTATTTTAGAAAATCTTTGCAGCTAGACACCTGTCTTGTCTTGCATTTGCTTATCAGACTGAACCATGTATCATTCATTACATGCATACACCTGAAACTCACTCATGTCATGAACAGATAGGTTGTGTGTGCTAAATAAGCCAAAGATAGCCACATATTCTCTATTGTCTACAGGTTCGAAGGTATCAGCAAAATCTGATGTCGAAGAGTCAGGATCAATCTGCGCTACCTGAAGAAATGCAGGAGCCACTGTGTTGTTATCCTGACGTCATCCTCAGTCCCCATCATTGCTTGGAGGTCTTGAGGGGGGCCTTAATTAAACTAACTGTGCCAGTCATAGTGAAAACAGACAAACTACATCAGAGATGAGTACCAGTAAATGTTCGATTCATGCAACCAAATGAGAAATCCAGGACAGTTGATGATGAAAGATCAGTCTGATAGCTTTAGCCAAGAACATAAACTAAAAGACAGCCAGAAACTTTGATTTCAACAAGAGTGAAATTTTCAGGGAAAGACTTTTAGTTAATCACTAAAGTGAATTATAAAATTACTATTCTTCAGATTTTATAAAAATATTATTCATTGAATATCATTTTCATCCATTCACATATCAGAAGCCAAGATAGATGTACATATTAAAATCAAATCAAATTGTTCTCAACTGACATTACTTTTAAAGTGTTACAGTTGAAGTTCATTTTTTGAATTGATTGACCATAGTTGGTCACTTAGCTAAGGGGCAAGTTAAGGTCTGACTTTAATCTGAATATTCTCTAAAGCAGATTCTTTCACAGCCGTGACTATCCTGTGATACCAGTGTTCTTCTCCGACACTGGGACTTCACTCATTCTAGGCAGAATCCTATTTCTGTTCTTCCAGTACGTACTGACATTCTACATATAAAACCTTACGCTACAAAAACAAAAGATAAGAAAATGCGCATTCTGACAGGCTGATCGGCAGGTAGTTCAGTTCTGAGTCAACTCACGATATCATGTCACGGTTAGTGACTATTCTTTCTTGTTCTTTCATTAATGTTAATTTCTGTGCCAGTCTGTGACACAATATTGATATAAACATTGCATCTGTCAAAATGATCAGCTTGAAAATAATAACAGAGGTAACAGGTTAAGGTATACCAAGTAACCAACAACAAAAAAATCAAAGACAGATACGCACTCATGAAAGAGGGAAATATACCAATTAGATTAGATGGACAGCAGGAATTAGTAAGACAGAAAGAAGGACATTAAATATCATCATCATCTCAGCCCGTAACCCGTCATGGGTCGTAGGGGTGCCATGGTGGAAGCATCAGCAGACAGGGTCCTCCACTGCTCTCTATCCTCAGCAATGCGTACAAGTGTGGAAAAACCGTGTCCTGCCCATTCTTTGATGTTATCAGCCCAGGATTTTCTCTGCCTTCCTCTTCTCCGTTTACCTTCGACTGTTCCCTGAAGGATCGTTTTCGAAAGGGAGTCATGACGAGTTACATGCCCAAACCAGGCAAGCTTTCGACGTTTCACTGTTGACAAAAGTGGTTCTTGGTGGCCTGCATAGGTGTTTATCTTCTCTCTAACATAGACATTTGTTTTGTGCTCTTTATAGCAAATGCGCAAAATTCTTCTATAACATTTATGCTCGAAAGCCTGAATCCTTCGCTCCGTATCTGCAGTGAGTGTCCAGCTCTCACACCCATACAAGAGAATAGATAATACAAGTGATTTGTATAATTTGATCTTCACAGGAAAACTGATGTTACTTTTCCAGATCACATTCAACCTTGTCATGGCAGCTGAGGCCATCTCAAGTCTTGTCTTGATTTCTTTAATTGATCTTCCATCACTGCATATAGTGGACCCGAGATATTTAAAGGTGTTAACTTCTTCTAACGTTTGCCCATTTAACGTAATGTTGGTCGGAACATGTTTCTTATGGCTATTCACCAATATCTTGCTTTTTTCTATATTAATTTCCATCCCATACGTTCTTGTTACTTTCTCCAGTCTAGAGGTAAGGTCTTGAAGTTCTGATTCTGATCCAGCTATCAGATCAATATCATCAGCAAAACGTAGGTTGCACAGAGGTCGGCCTCCAATCGATATGGTTGATTTATAATCGTAGAGAGCCTCTTGCATAATATGTTCTAGATAAATATTAAAGAGCACTGGGGACAGGATACATCCCTGCCGAACTCCTACAGTTGTTTTGAAAAATTCTCCAATGTCGTTGCTTGCAAAAACAGCACTGCTTGCGTCCTTGTATAGTGCTTCAATGATATCTATGATGTTGGTATCAAAATTGAATTTTCTCATTACTTGCCATAAGCCTTCATGCCAGACTCGATCGAAGGCTTTTATGAAATCGATGAAGTTATGGTATAAATATAGACAAAAGAAAATAACAGCAGTGATAGGCTCACCCGGAAATCCAACGTTCGAATGCCGGCATCTGCCCATGGCATTATCCCTCATGGCCAATGAAACAAAATCGGTGGCCAGTATGGGGATCGAACCCACGGCATTCATGTTATTAGGACCACGCTGTAGCAAAGAGAGGTCACCGGCAACATTGTAACAGTTCTTGAGGAAAGCAGACAGACAGAACGCAAACAACAGATAGCAGATTACAAACATACAGAAAGAGAGACAGGCAGAAGGACGGGCGGATAGACAGACAGGCAAGGCAGACAGTTAAGCAGGCAAGCAGACACACAGATAAACAAGCAAATAGGCAGAACAATAGGTCGACAGACCGACGGATAAACAGACTAGCTGAGAGATAGACAGATAGAAATAACGAAAGAAAGCAAAGAAGTAAATAAAGAAGTGGGACTGAAAGCGAAATCCACAACACCGTGTTTACAACCGTCAGTGTCTGGGACGGAACAGCCTGGAACACCCCATTTAGGTCAACCGTTTTGTAAATAATCGAAACTGTGTTTACAGCCTGGTGAATGCGCACTATGCTGCATCCAATTGTTCGGAAAATAAACTACACAACTACCAATATGATGCATATCTATGACCGTTAATGTAATTGTTGTTGTTTTTGTTTTCCTGTATAATTTCGAAATTTACTCTCCAAAACAACGAAATTCGAAAGAGAAAATTGTAAGTTTTTATGCGCATGAGCAGGGACAGAGAATCCGTTGGTCAATCGCTACATTTGACGAATAGGCAATACAAGTGAGCTGAATTTGCTTGTCTATAATTGTGTATCACAAAAAGAAATATAATTCAATGATTAATGTCTACATTTGCTTTTTTTGTGTGTGTGTGTAGCCCGTAGAGCGTTTGACTGACAGGGTAGTTAGAGCCCTTACCAGTGGCGTAACTACAATGGAAGGGCCCCCGGGCACAATATTAGTGGACCCTTCCTTTAACTCATTGACTCCATAATTATTTTCCACCCTGTGCTGTAATTTTAATTCTGTATAGACTAAAAACAACGCTCAGAGAGTTGTTTTGGCACGGGTCTCAAATCTGACCAACGCTCTGAGCGTTGTTTCGGAGTCAAACAGTTAATAATGGACTCAACAAATATAAAATTGACAGGTTTTTAATTGCAGCCATCTTATCATTTTGATCCATAATAATAAGTCTGCAATACTTTAAATTAAAATTTTGTCTTGAAGAAACAATCTAAAACTTACATTTTAAGGTTATTTTTAAGAAAATGATGAGTTAAATCCGTTTCCCGAATGAAACTGGACAGAAGAGTATCTAGATTGTCTGTTGATTTAATCTGCATCTCCGCATCTTCCTGTGTCCAGTTCATGTACTGTTTATCAATTGTGTTGTTGGCTTCTTTCCATAATCAAACTGTTCATGCACACCGTCATTGCACACTTTTCTATTTTCGGGAGAGTACATGTAAGGGAAACAATACAATTATTGTATAACTTTCAACCACAGTTGCACCCCTTAGCTGTGGTTGTCAGTTAATGCACTCTCTCGAAAATAGAAAAGTGCGCACATGACGGCGTGCATGATGTGACCGACCGATGTACTTACGGCGGGAATTATGGTATTGGTTACGCCATATCTGTATGAAATATATAACTACTTACTTCACCATCATAAATACCCGTCAGGTCCCCAAGGAGCATAGTCCTTCAACTAATTTCGTTCAGGGCTTCCTGTCATATGCCATGTTCTCAAGATCTGTCCGTCTTCTTTATCACTTTCATTTCCCACCCTCTCTCTCTCTCTCTCTCTCTCTCTCTCTCTCTCTCTCTCTCTCTCTCTCTCTTTCCACAAAGTGAGACTTGATATGGCGTTTAAAACGGGAACAATGGAAATTGAAAGGATACATCTAATAGTGAGAGTCTCTTCCGACCACTAATTTCCGTAGCTCACCCTGTACTGGGGCCCTGGCGTCGTGCCTGGTCCACGCAGGCGGTAATTACGTCACTGGCACTTACTTCTCGCGGCAAAGGTACCAGTTACCGTGTTTGAAACCTGGAAACATCACGCGCTGCAGTCTACCCTAACTACTGCATGAGCGTCGCCGGTATGGGCGGTTGTTTCCGATGTAGAAAGTTACATGTTTAGCAGTCAAATACGTTATTTCTCACTGTTAGCTCAGTTGGTTAGAGCGTCGCACTAATAACGCGAATATCGTGGGTTCGATCCATACTGGCAAAAGAGAACATTAATTTATTTATATTTTAATTGGCCAAAAAGGATAACCCGAGGGGCACGTGGCAGCAAGTGAAAAAAAAATAAACAAAAAGGAAACAGAGCTGTCATGTTGTGTTTTTTAAAGAATGACTGTTACCACTTGATCCATATTCCTATTTCTATTCGCTCCCAAGTTGCACTGTTGGTTGGTTGGTAGACATTCTTACAAGTGTCCAGACCAACTAGTCATTGCCTCTCAATATATCTTTTCAGTGGCGCTGTTACATCGATATTCTTTCCCCATGAGAACGGTTTGTGTTTTATGATATGTTTTCCTAAAACATTTCATATCACAGTTAGGGGCTATTCTTTCTTCTTCTTTCATTATTGTTCATTTCTGACATCAGTAGCAGGGTATTGAAGCAAACTTTGCATCTATCAAAACAGTGCAGATTGAAAGTAACATACTAATTTTTTTTTCTTCTTCAAGTACCGTGCCTAGTGGCATAGGAGATCTTGTCTCTCCACAACTTCCTGTCTCCAGTACAATTTATCACTTCTGCTGTTGACTTCTTTCCATGCCACGATGTTAAACTGTCCAGTATTTACTCTCTTTGTCTTCACCTATCTTTTTTTTCCTTCAATCTTACCTGTTGTTACGATATATTCAATCTTACCTATTGTTACGATATATTCAATCTTCCCTATTGTTACGATATATTCAATCTTCCCTATTGTTACGATATATTCAATCTTCCCTATTGTTACGATATATTCAATCTTACCTGTTGTTACGATATATTCAATCTTCCCTATTGTTACGATATATTCAATCTTACCTGTTGTTACGATATATTCAATCTTCCCTATTGTTACGATATATTCAATCTTACCTGTTGTTACGATATATTCAATCTTACCTATTGTTACGATATATTCAATCTTACCTGTTGTTACGATATATTCAATCTTCCCTATTGTTACGATATATTCAATCTTACCTGTTGTTACGATATATTCAATCTTACCTATTGTTACGATATATTCAATCTTACCTGTTGTTACGATATATTCCATCTTACCTGTTGTTACGATATATTCCATCTTACCTGTTGTTACGATACATTCAATCTTACCTGTTGTTACGATATATTCCATCTTACCTGTTGTTACGATATATTCCATCTTACCTGTTGTTACGATATATTCCAGCTTTCCTCTTCTTATAACATGCCCCACAAAAGCAGATTGCTTCTTTCTAACTTGTGAAATAAGTGTCCTTTGTGCACTGGCCTCTTTCAGGACATCCACATTACTCTTTTTGGCTGTCCATGGTATTTTTAACATTCTTCTGTAAAACCACATCTCTGTTGCCTCTAGTGTCTTCCCTACTTGTTTACTAATTGTCCATGACTCACTCCCATATGTCAGGATTGGTTCTATATAACACCGAAGAACTCTCTTTCTTACTTCCAATAATAAAGAATTGTTGCATAAAATACTTCATTTTATAGAATGCTACTTTTGCTTGAGCTATTCTGCTCTTTACTTCCGAGATGCGTCTTCCATCCATTGTTATTAATGTTCCCAGGTATTTGAATTTATTTACTTGTTTTAAAACGGTTCCATTTACTTTGATTGTGCATTCTAGGGAAGCCCTATTCTTTGAAACGACCATTACTTCTGTCTTTTTGCTGTTAAGGCTAAGGCCTTTATTTTCACTTTCTATCACTATTGTATCAACCTTTTCCTGCAGCTCCTTTTCACTTTTTGCTATTAAGACTGTATTATCAGCGTATCTCAAGTTGTTTATATTATGTCCACCGAATGATATTCCTGGCATGTCCTCTCGAGATCTCATTATATTTTCACTGTACAGATTGAACAGATCCGGTGACAGCACACATCCCTGCCTGACACCATTTTTACTTGCTGAAACGTTCCTATTTGGCTGCTAATTCTTACAGCTGCTGTTTGTTGCCAGTACATGTTCTTTATTATTCTCACGTCCTTTCCATCAATGTTGATGCTTTCTAGCATTTTGATAATTTCCTCATGTTTCACTTTGTCAAATGCCTTAGTGTAATCTAATGCAGTAAAACTGTACAAATAAAGCGTTTACAGTTTATTTCTATCATGTGTACATCCAAAGTTATTAACGTTTAAGGTTGCACAAGGACTTTATAAACACACTGTATAAAGCACAAGTACAGAACTGTCGTCACTTCTATGACTCTTTCTATGAATATTCTTATTATATATATATATATATATATATATATATATATATATATATATATATATATATATATATATATATATATATATATATATATATATATATAGCATTGTTTGTGCCTTTACCTTCTACAAATCCACACTGTTCATCACTAATTTTTGGTTTAATTTTATTTCTCACTCTTCTCATGATAATTCGTAAAAAATATTTTGGTCACATGACTCATAAGACTAATGGTGCGGTGTTCTTCATTTAAAAAAAAAAAAAGTTAATTGAGGAAAGACATTCAGACAATCTCATAGATACTGACTAATGAAAGAGGGCAATGTACAGATTACAGAATAGGTGGACAGACAGACAGACTGACTGACAGACTTACTGACAGACAGGCAGGCAGACAGACAGATAGGCAGGTAGATAGGTTGGCGGATGGATGGATGGATGGATGGATAGATAGATAGATAGATAGATAGATAGATAGATAGATAGATAGATAGATAGATAGATAGATAGATAGATAGATAGATAGATAGATAGATAGATAGATAGATAGATAGATAGATAGATAGATAGATAGATAGATAGATAGATAGATAGATAGATAGATAGATAGATAGATAGATAGATAGATAGATAGATAGATAGATAGATAGATAGATAGATAGATAGATAGATAGATAGATAGATAGATAGATAGATAGAAGGAACGAACTTTATTTTAAAATGGTAGAGAATTGGACACGCGTCCCGTCAGACTTTCTGCCCTTCCTTCTCACATCATTATATTGAATTCATTTATTCTTACTTGCAGTTTAAATATTAATGTCACGAGATACAGCTTTATGACAATAAAATACCTGTATACTGACACTTACAGTGTCTAATTATAATTAAGAAATAAAATATGTTGAAAAAGGCAAAATTATCATTAAAACTTACATACGATATCATATACGGTAATTATTTCGACTAGAAAGGGGCGTACTTAAAGTATTTGGCACCCGGGGCGGGTCCTTCCTTTGTGGAAAACACACCCCTTCCCCCAGTAAAGCCACACAGTTGAAAATATATTTTTAACAGTAAGTAATATCATAACTGTATCTGAAGGCCCCCCCCCCCCCCCCCCCCGCTCCCGTCACTCGTGGGGTACAGTCCTCTTCGTGCCACACCTAGTACACCACTGGGACCAGAGTAGATAGTTAGAAAAAACGGGCAGACAGATAGACAGAAAAAAGAAAGAAAGAAAAGAAAGAAAGAAAAGAAAGAAAGAACACACGAACTAGGACAGAGCACGAAATCCATAACATCGTCATTGGAGGAACATTTTTCCCACACAAAGAAATTCACAGATTAACATGGGAATCACCAAATGGTCGGGATAGAAACGAGATAGACCACATTATGATTAATGGTAGATGGAAACATGCATTACAAGATGTGAAGGTAAGAAGAGGCGCGGATGTGGGAAGCGATCACCATTTAGTAGTAGCAAGACTGAAGGTGAAACTCGGGGCTGCTGGACCAACTGTAACTACACAGAAAAGGTTTGACATCAGCAAATTGAAGGACCCCCTTACCAGAAAAGCTGTTGTGGCTGATATAAAGAAACGATATCAATTTGCCAAAAGTCAGGAAAAGACATTGATGATATAGACCAGAAATTCAACACCATTTCAACAATATATAAGGAAAGCAGCAAATCATGCTTGGGATTCCAGGAAAGTAAGAAGCAAGACTGGATAACACCAGAAACATTAAACACCATAACGATAAGAAAGGAAATGAAAAGAAAGAAAACAAAAGCGAAGTTCCCCCAGGTTAAAGCAACTATATAGCGAACAGTACAGACAGCTGGACAAGGAAGTAAAACGCCAAACCCGAGCCAACAAAAGGGATTTCCTAGACCAGGGGTCGGCAAACTTTTAGTAGTGTCGTGCCGAAGTAATGTTGCAAAGTCACTCAGCGTGCCAACCTAAGTCCACCATATTTTTATATACAACAATTATTGAAACAATTTAAAAATGATCTTGTATTATCATGTTTCCGCTACATTAAATAACTATTCTATTCTTTGTAGATTATTCAATATTTTAATATAAATAGGAACAAATATCAATACAAATATTATGTTTTGCAAAATTAAAGTTCTGAACACATTAGTTTGAAATTTTATAATAAAATTGCCATATGTATATTTTGTTAAGACAGAAAGTCCAATAGTTTGAAGAACAAAACAATTAAATAAACCAAACATAAAACACGTTATTAAAATTTTAATATGAGTAATCATTGATTATTATTGATCTGAGTCATTATTCAATTAATGGGACCCATGTCCTTGCTTCTCCTTGGTTAATTGTTCAATATCAGGTGTGTATTTTGTCAATTTCAGCTTCACACAGGCTTCTGAATGCACAGGTGTTAGGCGACTTCTCTGTGGACTTAAAACAGCTTTCATGTGTGAGAAAATTTGTTCACATGTATAAGTTGACCCAAAAGCCGAAAGTAGAGCAAATGCAACTTTCTTCAAACAGGTGAACGCTTCAGGCAGGGATGTCCAGCAGTTGAGGATGGCAGCTGACTTTTCCAAGCAACTTCCTTCAAGAGTTTTTCGCAATTCTACAAATTTTATCGTCCATAACTCTGATGCCTTGAATTCGATGTGTTGCATTTCAAAATTGTCAACATCCATCCACTCGAAAAGAGATAGGTCAAATGGGATGTTAGTATGATCAATTAAGTCGGGCTTGATGAGGTAAGAAAACATGGGCCCGTGAATTTTGAAGTCTTGACCTCGTTTAGCAAACTTTCATTTGAGCGCTTCAACGTATTTCTGAAGCTCATCTTTGTTGACAGTAAATCGATTTGAATGAGCCTTTACGTTTGGAAAGTACTTGTATGTGTTAGTGGTAATATCTCTGCAAAATGTGTCTAATTTTGACGCAAATCCTTTCCAGTGCTCAAAAAGATCAAGTATTGTTTGACCCTGCCCTTGTAAACGCAAGTTTAATTCATTCAGATTTGTAGTTATGTCAGCCAGAAACATCAGCTTGCACAGCCAGTCCTCGTCATTCAATTCCGGGAAATGATGTTCTTTTTCATCAAGAAACACCTTGATTGCTTCTAGACATGATACAAATCTGTTCAAAACATTACCTCGACTAAGCCAACGAACATTGCTGTACAGCGGGAGGTCCGCATATGCGCTCTCCATTTCTTGTAGAAGAGATTTGAATTGCCTGTGGGTCAATGAAGAGCGAGAAACTATGAAGTTAACTATCTTGACAACAGTTTCCGTTACAGAGTTCAAGGATAGTGACGAAATCTTCGCACACGAATTCTCCTGGTGTATAATGCAATGGAATCTCAATACTTGACGTCCAATACGATCCTCAAGAAGTTTAACAAATCCTTTGTTCTTTCCGACAAATGCAGGGGCGGCATCAGTAGTAACACAGAATATTTTATTCATGTTAATGTTCTGATTTTCGAAATAGCTTACAAATGCAGTTATAATGTCCTCTCCCTTGGCTGTACCATCAAAAGGTATCAAGCAGCACAGTTCTTCATAAATACGGTCGTTGTCACAATATCGTGCAACTATAGCTAGGTGCGCCACGTCATTCACATCGACACTTTCGTCAAGAGCGACACTAAATACAACAGCTTGTTGTAACCCGGTTGTTTGTTTTACCGTTACATTTTCAGCCATATCAGTTATGCGCCTCTCGATTGATCTCGCAGAAGCCGGTATTTCTCGAATCCGAGACAGTATTGTTTCTTTATTTGGTAAATCACTAAACTAAATTTCAGCACTGCTCAAAAAAGTTTCCTTGATGTATTCTTCATCTGTGAAAGGTTTGCCCTTTGAAGCCACACACTGTGCAATTTTGTAACTACATTCGGTAGCTTTATTTTTGGTTCCAATTACTTGACTAAAAATACTACTTTGTTTTTTGTAGCCAGAAACAGCCATTTTTATGGCTTCACTTTTCTCCTCAGAGTTTTTAAACATCGACTGATGTTTGGTTTGATATTGTCTTTGTACACTTGACGTACGGCACACGACACTTTCATAACATAAAGCACAAAGAGCACGATCCTTTTGTTGTATGAATCCATATTCGTTTGTCCAAAAGTCTTTTTTTTTCTTTTTTGAGTCATTTTAACAGCACCGCATTACTTAATAACAACACCAACTTTTGTGCTGCGGTCAACGGACTGTACGGGCATGAGTATGCGACAGCCGAGAGAACTGTAGAAGTGGTGGTGGTCGGAAGAGAAGGGAAGGATAGGACGGAAATATAACTTCGTCGAGGTCAGTCATTGTTGCTCCAAACTCACACAGGGAGTCAAAAACTGCGAGCGAAAACGAAATAAATACGCTCGTCCAGGCGCTAGCCAGACACTATTGCGTAATTATGATATTACGTCTCCGCTTGCCCGTCAAAATTCGCTCGGGATTCTTTTCAAGAATCTCATCCTGCAAACTACGGTAGCAGGTAGACGCCAGACTAGCGGGCACCGCAAAGTATAACCACTCCCCTTGAAATTCGTTGAAGAATGTTTGTTCTCGGAAACGGTCCGTAAAAACAAAGACTTACGTGCAGTATAGTATGATCAGGCCTTTAGTTTGCACCAGGTGGCACATTCTTACCTTCAATGTCTAAAAACTTTCGTTTTGAAGGGTTGTGAAAACGGGTATAGCTTTAAAAGAATTATATGCTTCTATTTAATTAAAAATTCCATTTTTTTAAAATGAGATCATATACTGTACAGTATTTTAATTCACTCAGCGTGCCATTGAAAATCGTTCCACGTGCCACGCTTGGCACGCGTGCCGTAGTTTGCCGACCTCTGTCGTAGACGATCTTGCAAGGCAGGCAGAAGAGGCAGCACTGAAAAATGAACAAAGCACAGTATACAAAATAACTAAAATCATCAGCGGAAAACGAGGTGCAAACAATATTACATTAGTAAGAGATAAGCAAGGAAATCTCATCACGACAGCAGAGGGACAGGAAACAAGATGGGCAGAGCATTTCAGAGAAATGTTGTAAAACCGTCAGTGTCAGATCGGAACAACCTGGAACAGTCAATTTAGGTCATTCGATTTGTAAATAAGCGAAATCGGGTTATCAATCTGACGAAGACATATCGACGGCGGATGCAGTTGTTTCGGAAAATATTTTGTTTTGTTATATAACGATCAGTCTAATGACAATTATTTGTTTCCGATATTAGTTCGGTACTTGTTTCGTAATCACATTCGGGAGTGGCCGGTTAACTCAGTTGGTTAGAGCGTCGTGCTAATAACGCGAATGTCGTGCGTTCGATCCCCATACTGGCCAAACAGTACATTTTTTTTTAAAAATTGGCCAGAAGTGACATTGCTATGAGCAGGTAAATGAACGTACAACATCAAATTACAGTCACAATATACCCTACTATTTTTCTTCGTTATTTTCGTTTTATTATAATGATTTGTTATGTTATATTTCTTAAAGGGTGTCTGTCACCATTCGATCTGTCTTCTGCTGGGCGTTCTCTGTTCATGTTCCCCTCTGTTCATGTTCCCCTCTGTTCATGCGCTGCTATGTGGATGGGACTCATTCTTTCTTACGAGTGTCTAAACTAACTTGAGTCTTTGTTTCTTATTATATCTATACAATGACACTGATATTCTGAATCAGAACTGTTTGTGTTTCATTTTATGGTTTCTTAAAACGTCTCACGCCACAGTTAGTGGTTGTTCTTTCTTGTTCTTTTTATTAATGTTCATTTCTGAAACCAGTGATTCGATATTGTTATAAACGTTCCGTTTGTCAAAACAGCGCGGACTAAAAGTAATAAAAAAAAGAAACATGCTACGGTATGCACATTTGTGACGAATTTCATTCGCAATCTTTTTCCTTGTTGTCACGAGTGGAGAGAAGGTGTCTGTCTGTGTCAGACCAAAGTCTGAGTAAGGAGTGAAATAATAGATGTGTGTCTGAAGTGGAGAATGGGAATATTGAGTGGAAATGTAGCAGTCAGGAGTACACAGTTGATAAACAATCTTTTATAACGCCATTCAGATTTCTTTTAAATGTTAACCCCTCTCTTCCACACATATATCAACAATTGAATATATATCAAGTAAGAGACTCGTACACAACAAGTGACTTTACATTCAACAATAACAAATATAGAGATAGAAATATAATTCTGATCCGCTTAGAGTTTTTTGTTTTTTTGTTTATTAAATTGTAAATAAAATGAAAGCTATTATGCTGAGCGATTTCAGGGGAACCAAATAAATTCACTCTCACTAATTTAAAGAAAACCAAACAACAGAAAGAAACATCAAACAGATTCTGGTGTACAAATCCAGAATGGGAGCCTAGTTGAATAATAATAATTTAGGAAATCCACAGGAGGTACCTGGAATAACACAAACATCACTACTAATCTATGACCCGTCAACGGTCCCCAGTCTCTTTGGCGAGACGACCGTGATCTAGGCTACACACAAAAAAACCACAACCTAAACAAAACAAAGCCCAAAGAATCAATGCCGAGAGGTAAGCACTCTCTCTTAAAAGCACAACCAAGAACTCCCTCGATAATTCATGAACTCTCACTCCGTCTCTGGGTCTTCTTCTTTGCTCCTTAGCCGCCGACCGTCAAAGCAGTCAGTGGCCATCACGCCTGGTGGCGTCTTGTAGGGCAACAACAAATTGATTCCACTTTGCGCGGTCGGTAGCCATCCTTCGTACAGTGCCCCAACTCTGGTTCATACCTCGTATTTCAGCCTCCACAGTCTTCCGCCAAGTTGTTTTTGGTCGGCCTCTCTTTCGTTTCCCTTCAGGGGTCCATAGCATAGCTGTTCTTGTGATGGCATCGGGGTCTCTTCTGAGGACATGGCCAACCCAGCTCCAGCGTCTGCCAGCTATGATGGTGTGCATGTCCTCTTGCTTGCTCCGAGTACTCTGTATTGAGCGTCATGACCTCTGTCTTTTTTAGATTGATGTTTAGACCCACCTGCTGGCTATACTTAATAAGGCTATCCGTTTTTTCCTGAATGTGTTGATGTGAATGTGCTAGTAGTGCAATGTCATCTGCATATTTCAGATCTTCCAATGTAGAAAATGTAGTCCATCTTATTCCTCTTTGACTGCCCTCTGTTGTCTGGCGCATCACCCAGTCTATTACTGTTAAAAATGGAGTGGTTGATAACGGGCATCCCTGTCGTACTCCTGTCTTCACCTCAAAGGTTAGGTTGCTCTGCCCAACGTTACACGTAAAAATGGCATATAACCTTTTTATGATTGACACTATGCAGCTTGAAATTCCATAAGCCCTCAGTATTTTCTATAGACTGTCCCTATGTATACTGTCAAAAGCCTTTTCAAAATCAACAAAATTAATGTACAGCTGTCACTGCCATTCTGTGCACTGCTCTATAATGTTCCTGAGGGTAAATATATGATTTGCACATCTTCTGTTCTTTCTAAATCCTGCTTGTTCTTTCCTCAGTTTGTGGTCTACTGCTTTTGAAATTCTCTGTATAATTATCCTACCTAGTATTTTGCTGGGAACTGAGAGAAGAGTGATTCCTCTCCAATTATTGCTGTCTGCAAGATCTCTTTTCTTGGGCAGTTTGACAATTATTCCTTTATTCCACTCTGTTGGTGTTGTTCCTGTTTTCCAGACTTGTGCAAATAGTGGTTCTAATAGTTCTGCTGCTAGCTCAGGGTCTGTCTTAAATAGCTCTGCATTTAAGTTATCGTGGCCAGGAGCTTTTCCATTCTTAAACCCTTTGATTGCTGTGATGATTTCTTCTTTTCGTGGAATGTCTGTATTAACATCTAGATCGTTTTCAGCCTCAGGAACATTCAACTGTGTTTATGGTGGTTCCTCTTTCAGAGTTTCTCTGAAATGCTCTGCCCATCTTGTTTCCTGTCCCTCTGCTGTCGTGATGAGATTTCCTTGCTTATCTCTTACTAATGTAATATTGTTTGCACCTCGTTTTCCGCTGATGATTTTAGTTATTTTGTATACTGTGCTTTGTTCATTTCTCAGTGCTGCCTCTTCTGCCTGTCTTGCAAGATCGTCTAGGAAATTCCTTTTGTTGGCTCGGGTTTGGCGTTTAACTTCCCTGTCCAGTTGACTGTACTGTTCGCTATATAGTTGCTTTAACCTGGGGGACTTCGCTTTTGTTTTCTTTCTTTTCATTTCCTTTCTCATCGTTATGGTGTTTAATGTTTCTGGTGTTATCCACTCTTGCTTCTTCCTTTCCTGGAATCCCAAGCATGATTTGCTGCTTTCCTTATATATTTTTGAAATGGTGCTGAATTTCTGGTCTATATCATCAATGTCTTTTCCTGACTTTTGGCAAATTGATATCGTTTCTTTATATCAGCCACAACAGCTTTTCTGGTAAGGGGGTCCTTCAATTTGCTGATGTCAAACCTTTTCTGTGTAGTTACAGTTGGTCCAGCAGCCCTGAGTTTCACCTTCAGTCTTGCTACTACTAAATGGTGATCGCTTCCCACATCCGCGCCTCTTCTTACCTTTACATCTTGTAATGCATGTCTCCATCTACCATTAATCATAATGTGGTCTATCTCGTTTCTATCCCGACCATTTGGTGATTCCCATGTTAATCTGTGAATTTCTTTGTGTGGGAAAAATGTTCCTCCAATGACCAGGTTGTCAATGCTACAGAAACCTATTAATTTATCCCCGTTTTCGTTTGCTGTTTCACTGCCGCATTTCCCCATCACTCTTTCATTATATGTATTGTGTGTTCCAACTTTCGCATTGAGGTCTCCCATTACTACGATAAGATCGTATCTAGGTGTGTCTTCCATTTCTTTTTCCAGTAGTTGATAGAATTCATCTTTGACCTCTTCATCGCTCTCATTCGTTGGTGCGTAGCATTGTATTATTGTAGTGTTGGTGAATCTCCCTCTCAATCTTATTCTTATCAGTCTGGTGTTGAACAAAGTGGAAGCAATTTGTTGCTACCCTACAAGACGCCACCAGGCGTGATGGCCACTGACTGCTTTGACGGTCGGCGGCTATGGAACAAAGAAGAAGAAGTATTGGCAACAGTATAGGAAATTAATTAATTATTGTCCATGTTAAAATAACTTTATTTCAATTTTGTTAACCAGTAATTGATTATTAACCTTTTTATATGTAAATATAAATCTATGGTCATTATAGAGTGAATTTTTCACCCGTATGACTCAAATATTTGTTTAATACATAGAGCTAGTAATGAGGTATCTGAGGAAGGTGGTTGAAGTAACAAGAAGAGACATGGTACGCAACCAGACGATACGTCAAGGCCTTAAATCCTACCCCCTGCAGACCCAAGTAGAACAGTCCCAATTAAGATGGTTTGGCCATGTCTGCAGAATGGGAGAAGATCGGATACCACGACAAGCATGGGAAACAAAGAGCCAAGGATCCAGACCCCGAGGACGACCCAGAGTCCGCTGGGAGGACAACATTAGACAATCTTTGAAGGATCGAGGACTAGAATGGAACCAGGCCAGGAGGAAGACAGCCGATAGAATAGTCTGGCGCTCTCTCTTCCAAACCTCTACACCTCACGGTAGAAGGGGAACGACTAAGTAAGTAAGTAAGAATCAACATCAGCTTTGGGTTGAGAAAATACGAGTCAATTCCTTTCCTGACAGAAGGGGCGCAGAATAATGAGTTCATAATGGCTTAGATGATCTCAGTTGTTATGCTTGCCATTCTGTAAAATTCCCACGAGGTTCCCTAAAAAGAAGCACCATTCTTCTATTCATACCTCAGCAAAGAGTAACCTTGAGTGAAGGTTGATACTTATTTAAAACCTTCATCCGTTTGCTTGATGCAGGGCCACTATTGGATCACTACTGCAGATCATGGGAGACAATCCCGCCTCAACATAAAAAAAAAATAATTGCAGAAAGACCTATATAATTATACACAGTAATATAAGAGGGAAGTGTACAGATTTGATAAGATGGACAGACGGACAGACAGGCAGGCAGACATACAGAGATAGATATACAGACAGATAAACAGACAAGCAAATAAACAGACTGGCCGATTGATCGACACACAGAAAGAAAGACCACCAATAGAAAGAATGAAAGAAAGACACAAAGAAAGAAAATGTGGAAGACAAAAAAAAAACAGAAAGAAAGACAGAACGACAATAAGACACAGAAAGGAAGACAGCAAGAAAGAAAAATAAATAAATAAAGAAATTGGACAAAGTGCAAAATCTACAACATCATGTTTACAAGCGTCAGTGTCTAGGACAGAATAGCCTGGAACAATCCATTTAGGTCAGTGGTTTCCAATCTTTTTCTGCGCACCCGGTCCTGATTCCATACAGTGGCGATTTAGATCCGTCGTTTTGTAAACAAGCGAAATCTGGTTTTCTGTCTGACGAAGTCATATCCAAGGTGGATTCAGTTGTTTCGGAAAATAAATTTGTTTACAAGACGAACATTTTAATGACATTTCTTATTCGCTAGCAATTGAATTTTTTTTTTAAATTTCGAAATTTATTTAAAAATAACGAACGTCGTACGAAAAATCTTTCACTTAATATCACAGCAACTTGCAAGTTCTTGGGTGTATGAGCAGATATGATGAGTCTGTTGGCCTATTGCGACATTTGGCGAACTGGTAAAAATATTACTGATTTGTTTATGTATAATTTTGTATCACAAATATAGATATCAACAGCCTCAGGCTGACCACTGCTTTCTTTGAACTTATTCAAGTTGACATCTGAGGGTGAACGAAGAAGAAGAAGTATCACAAATATAAGTCTATTATAAGTTTTAAATCCTACATTAAAAAAAGAAAAAAATATTCCTCGTGGAGCCTCCGATTGGCAGAGTGGTTATAGCGTTGCCTATCGTGGCCAAATTACTGGCTTCCGAGTTCGGAACTTGGTGGCGCCAGCTACAGTCTACCCAAACTACTCTCTGTCGCCGGTATCCAACGGATTAGGACCAACTTTAGGTATTGTTTATCAGTATATCTTTATTCAATGACGCCCTTACGGCGATTTGCCTAATCTCTTCTTGCGAGAGAGAGAGAGAGAGAGAGAGCGAAAGAGAGAGAGAGAGAAAGAGAGAGAGAGAGAGAGAGAGAGAGAGAGAGAGAGAGAGAGAGAGAGAGAGAGAGAGAGAGAGAGAGAGAGAGAGAGAGAGAGAGACACCGCCTGTCGATGGCACACCGCGTACCGTTACCTGCGTTCTATACTGTTCAAAAAAAGAAACGCATAGCTATCCGAGGGCGCGTTTTTATGAGTTTGTAAGTAAAATTTGGTGCTAGGGTATATAAAAACCAGCCTCAAATGTTCTTTACAGTGTCAAATGCACGTGTTGACCTGAATTGCGTTCGTTTTTGTAATCGTTACAACGCAGTGGTCAATAGTGTTTATGACGCAATGTTTTACTACGGCTCATGTTGCGCGCACGTGAAAGCAACAAATTTGGGGTGAACACTTCACTGACTACGCAACTGAAACCCTGTAAAAGGATAACGCTACACACAAAAAATTCAGTTCATTTTCAATCAGACATTTATGGCGTCTCTTTCGATAAATTTAAGGAACATTGCTATTGGCCGACTGCATGCAGGCGAAAGTCAAAGCCAGGTTGCCAGGCATCTAAACGTGCATCAGAGCACCATCAGTCGACTTTGGCACCGGTTCCAAGCCACTGGCTCAGTTGAAGACCGGCATCGCAGTGGACGACCCAGAGTGACAACAGCAGCGGAGGATCGCTTTATTCGGCTTCGTCACCTCAGAGACAGGTTTACAACAGCTTCCTCAACTGCCCAGTCATTGCCTGCAGGACGTCATGTGTCTGATCAAACTGTCCGGAATAGACTGCATGACGCTGGACTTTGGGCACAACGACCTCACCGAAGACCTGTCCTTACGCGCCGCCATCGCCAAAATCGACTTCTTTGGGCCAACCAGCATCGTCCCTGGGCAGCTGACAATCAATGGAGACGTGTCTGGTTTAGTGACGAATCTGTCTTTTTGTTGCAGCGTCATGATAGACGGCGTAGGGTCTACCGTAGGCGAAATGAACATTTTGCCCAAAATTGCGTTGAAGAAGCTCCGCCGCACGATGGTAGAGGTGCAATGGTGTGGGGAATGATCAGTTACAATGGAAAGAGTCAATTGGTGCACATTAAAGGAGGCTTGAATGCGCAAAGATACGTCAATGAAATTCTTCGACCCTATGTCCTTCCACTTTTGGCTGTCCAAAGGTTTCAACAGGACAACGCCAGACCCCATTGTGCACGGTTGACCACGCAGTTCCTGACTGCCAACAACATTCTCACCCTTCCCTGGCCATCCCTGTCTCCAGACATGAGTCCGATTGAGCACCTGTGGGATGAGCTGCATAGACGTGTTTGTCGCCGAGACGTTTCTCCAGCCATTCGTCGTGATCTGTTCCAGGCACTCCAGGAAGAGTGGGCAGCCATCCCACAGGCCACATCAGACGTCTGATCGCATCCATGCCCAGGAGATGCCAGTCGCTGATCGATGCAAGAGGAGGCCACACACCATACTAACGGGAAAGCCCGTACGCCAAAAAAATCTCGTGACCCAGATGCAAAACAACTGTCAATTGATTGGTTGAACCCTAAGGTATTCTTGTGTGCAATTTGAACAATTAACTCATTAAATTAAAAAAGTTATTGAATGTCAAAATTATGGCTATGTGTGCCTTCGGTGTGCGTTTCTTTTTTTGAACAGTATAGTTATTAATCGCTGTTCGTGCGGACTGCCATTTTTACCCCATTTTCAGCATGCTCTTCTGTACCACAGGAAGGCTTAGATATCACTAAATGTCACAAAAATTGGTATCCTGGTGTTTAAAGCGACGTGCAATCGAACGCCGAAGTCGAAATGTTTGTAGGAAAATAATAAGGGCACTTTGCTCGGGAGCTCAGCGCATATCCACAAGCCTCCAAGACCAGACTTTTCCCTGCCAAACTGCCAGATCGCTCGTGCCGACCCTGAAACCTGGCGCAAATGATAAAGCTGGAAAGGGACAGTCCGGTGGGTAATATGCTGTTAACCGCTCACCGACTAGTTTTTTGGCGAAATTGGAAAATCGCTAGAAAATTACCCGCCACCTTTAACACACACATATGTTTCACTAAGCGTCTATATTTCCTAGGTATATTACGTCTCAGCTTGTGTCGTGAACTCGTGGCATTTCATTAGTCAATGCAATTGCACGGCTAATATCGATCCCAAAGGTAATGGTACCAATTTTGGTACAATGAGGATAATGGCGGTCC
Organism: Oreohelix idahoensis; assembly: GCA_024509875.1. Taxonomy (NCBI): domain Eukaryota; kingdom Metazoa; phylum Mollusca; class Gastropoda; order Stylommatophora; family Oreohelicidae; genus Oreohelix; species Oreohelix idahoensis. Next base: position 94,218 of record JAMPIV010016866.1, read on the forward strand.
CCTTTGAAAATCAGAAACTTATTCGCAATTGGTTTGGCGTTTGAGATGCTAAGATAGACTGCCCCTGATTTGTATAAACATATAAGGAGGGGAAACCGGAGGCCTGTAAACAGTGAATAAATAAACAAACAACATACAAAGGTATGTTATCAGGCACTCAGTGAGAAATAAAGAAGTCGAAGACAAGACAACAGAAAAACAACAGAAGTGATAGGCTTATCGGGAATCGAACCAGGACCTTCCGAACGGCACTCACCACCTAGCCACGGAAGCGAATCGCCACTATCCACTCTGCCAGCTACGAATTACTGACTTCTCCTCTAAGTAGCATCCTGGGTGTATAGGCGAAAATTTCGTTTATATTATACGCGCTGTAAGACTACTTCACTGACTTCCAATTTTGTCAAGACAAAATCAAAAACAGCCAGGAACACACTATATTAGGACCCAAAATATAGGACATGCCATAGGGCTAGACGGGAATTCTAAGAATCAGAGAGTAACCCCAGAGACATCACTTTGCGCCTTAAGTTCTAGAATCCTATTTCAGGAGCTCTCAGATAGACACCTAACACACTTGAAAGAGACGGCATCTTAAAACAGTTGTCCGATAAAATTCTGATAAACAAGTGCAAGAAATCTGTACTCGCCCGAAAAACTCGGGGTAAGTTGTAATATGTACATTTAACATTTTATATTTGCATTTTGACATGTATAATTTGCTTGTGAATATACAGTGGCCTCGTACTGCTATCATCAATTTTCCTCAAGGTACGTCCTATCCATCTCCAGCGTCTTCTTCTCGTCTCTTGTTCCACTGGCACTTGTCTGGATCTTGTCATCAGTTCCACACTGGTGACTTTATCGTGCCATTTCAATCATTCTATTCTACGCAAGCATACATTTTTGAATGTCTGTGGCTTTTTTGTTGTTCTCCGTGTTTCAGAGCCATGCAAGAGTTTTCCAGCAGAAAACGAATCGACTAATCGAGTGGTGATAAAGTCTTCCTTTGAGAAACGTAATATGACAGTTTGTGTGTGTGTGTGTTTTGTTTTTAATGAAGACAAATGTATAATGTTCAATGTTTTTTTTAATTGAAGAGAAATGTCTAATGTTCAATCTCTAATAGGTTTATAATAAGGATATATAAATTACAGTAAATAAATAAGCAAGAACATGTAAATAGCTGTAACTTATACGGCAGAAAGAAGATCACTAGATATTTGTGACGCTGGATCTAAAATTTTGGCACAATCCTGAAGCTCAGGCACACCCATTCATTCTGTTTGACTTTTGGCCCGCACATTTGGGAGTTCCCGGATAAGTCATTGTCAAGGGCCATGTTTGTAAATATTGATTTATTGTTGTGTGTTTTTTGTTGTTGGATAATAGCCTCACGGGCAAAACAGTATTTTATTTCGCTGGCCTGTTTATATCCTGGCCTACGAGCGTTACGCCACTTGAGTGCGCGAGCGGTTTTGTGTGGCTATCAGCTGCTGTTCGCACAGCAAGGGAGAGACAAACGAACGTGCTTAATCAGCCGGCTCAAACCGGTTTGACGCTCCACGATAATTTGGATGGGGGAGTGTGGGAGGCGTTGAGTGTTTGTAAACAGTTCTCGTCTCGATGTGTTCGTTTATATGTATTTTAGCTAGGGGACCCTAATTTAGACGACTAGCTTATGGCTTGTAATTTTTGTATTTTGCAGCGGAGAAGGAAACTTCCACACACCATCGATGTGGGGACCTGGAACCAAGCATTTCGTCACACCTCTGATCTTATCAACACATTCTTGACCGGATTCTCGGGTTGAGAACGGTTTGGGTTAAATCCTAAAAGCCCATTACCAGGAAGGCAGACTTGAGTAACCTAGCTGCTGGTACCCTCTGCTCCTGGAGCTGCTTAACCTCTGACCCCAGTAATATTAAAGCTCACCAATCTGCAGAATAGCGCACCCATCCCGTCCTAAAGTATAGATCGGTGGGCCTTTTCTTATACGCCCAGTTACCATTGGATTGGCCGCGTCTCACGGGTATATTAAGGCCTATCGCTTGCGCAAACCCGAGTTTGGATTCATTTTAACCCACATGATATCATGTTTCATTATCAAAAATTTCCTTCTGACCTCGTCAATCGTGGATTTAAGTCTATTCTCACTTCGTCGGAAAGGCACGAATTTGCAGGTAATTCGGGTCAAGAGTGCAGGATACTACCGCACCAACAAACAGGGGACGTTATCATCAGGACGGGTAGTGGACAGTAATTAGTAGGGTTTTTTTTTTTTTTGGAAGTACTGGTTGTGCTAGAATTGGGTGTTTATTAATTGTTTTGTAACCATGGTGGTTTACCTATTGGTGGTGTATTCTTTTGCTGTGGTGTGTTTACTTTTTCTTTGTGGTTGTGTAGCCTAGTCGCAATCGCCTTTATTTGAGGCTGGGAATTGAAAGACGGGGACACAGATTAGAATTTGGGTGGTGATTATTTCTAGTACGCAGTGTGGGTCTTTTTCTATTGGGTTAATTCGTGGAGTTAATTTTGTGTGTGTACAACTTGGGTGCCAGTTTGGATTATTAACCAAAATCAGGTTACGTTGTTATTTTTGAGTTTATTTATAGTGAATCATACTTGTTGGAGTGGTTTTTATAATTCCTGACATCACGCAAATATAGTATGTTTATTTTATTTTTTCCATCTATATTTATATCTTAATAAACATAGAAAACTAGTTGCTGATGATCAGAATTGTCTTCTACCAGTACATCTGTGATCATTGAATGTGAAAACCACTTGGTATATCAGTCCCTTAATTCATATATATATATTCGTTTGTCAATAGGTGAGAAAGAGAGAGGTGAGTGGAGCTGACATCTAAAAAACGTCCAAGTGGTAGGGTAAAAGAGTGTTTGCATCTTTGTACGCCTGACTGTCACACTTCCACTCACACACATTCGCTATTTCAGACTTTCTCTGTTTTCTACTCGTCACTCAGACCTTTGTCTTGTCGTAGACAGACTCTCTGTATCCCCACTCGTGACAATGTACATGTACATAGCAGTAACTTCTACGGCAGAAAGAAGGACACTCATCATCATCATCAGTTGCCATCTCCACAACGAAGGTTAGCTGTAATGGATCTCCAACGTCTTCTGTCTCTTGTCTTGGTGGTGCACTCTGATAGACTCTTTCCTGTCCATCTCTTGATGTTATCTTCCCACTTATAGCCCTGTCTTCCCCTTGCACGTTTGCCTTCAACTCTCCCTTCTGTTATGGTCTTCTGCAAGGTGTTATGCCTTTTTATGTGGCCAAAGTATTTTAGCTGCCGAACTTTGACCTCTCTCATTAGTTCTCTTTTCATACCTAGATTTTCTAGGACCTCCTTATTTGTTTTCATCTCTTTCCATGAGATACGCCCCATTCTTCTATATATCCACATTTCAAGAGCCTCAATTCTTTCTTCCAAATGCTTATTCATCGTCCATGTTTCTGCACCATACAGAAATGCAGAATATATATAACACTTTATGATTCTCAGTTTTAATTTGTGAGATAACTGTTTGGATGTCAGTATATGTTTCATGTTGTTGAATGTAGCTTTGGCCATTCCTATTCTCTTCTTGATTTCTGTTTCACATCTGCCATCTTCTGTTATTATATGACCAAGATATACGTAGCTCTTGACTTGTTCCAGGATTTTCCCATTTACGCTTATCTTTAGTGTGGGTTTATCGTCTGTTTTGCTAATTATCATAGTTTTTGTTTTCTCAATATTAATGTCGAGTCCATATTCATGACTTATACTGTTCACTTGCTTCACTAGTTCTTGTAACTCCTGTTCGCTTTCAGCTAACAAAACGGTATCATCTGCATATCTAAGGTTGTTTATTGACCTTCCACTGATGTTCAGTCCTGGTATTTCCTGTATCTGTTTGAAAATTTTTTCGGTGTATAAATTAAATAGGCAGGGGGACAGCACACAACCTTGTCTGACACCTCTTTTTATGTCTATGTATGGTGAATAATTCCTTCCCGATCTTACTGTGGCAGTTTGCTCCCAATAAAGGTTACTGAGTATTCTTATATCTTTTCCATCAATACCTATGTCTTTGAGGCATTCAATTATTTTCTCATGATGGATTCTGTCAAAAGCCTTCTTATAGTCAATGAAGCACATATACATACTTTTTTGGACCTCTGTATATTTTTCTGCTAATCTTCTTAGGCAAAATATTGCCTCTCTTGTTCCACTGTTCCGTCTAAAACCAAACTGTTCTTCTTGGATTTCGCTGTCTTCTTTACTTTTTATTCTTTCCTGTATGATTTTGAGCAGTATCTTAATTGCATGACTCATCAGGCTGATTGTTCTGAAGTCTGAACACTCTGTTGCATTTGGTTTTTTTGGGCAATGTTATAAAAACTGATGTCTTCATGTCGTATGGTATATATCCTGTATTGTATATATCGTTGCATATTTCTGTGATTGTATCTATACCAAAGCTCTCCAGAGCTTCTATCATTTCAATTTTTATGTTATCCATGCCTGCTGATCTTCCTTTTTGTATCATATGAATGGCATTCTCTACTTCTGATCTGAGAATGTTTGGACCTTCATTAGAATCTGGTGATGGTTTTTTACCTCTGTTGTCCTCGAATAGTTCTTTTACGTATTCTGCCCATCTGTTTGATATGTCTTTCTCATCAAGTAATATTACACCATGTTTGTTCTTGATACAGCTTCCTCCTTGTGCAAACCGCGACCGATTTGATAATTTCTTTATTTCTTCATGCATATCTCTTGTCATGTGCTTTACTTCCAAGTCTTCTATTTCCTTACATTTTGTTTCTATCCACCGTTCTTTTGCTTCTCTACACATAGTACGTATGTCATTGTCTATTGTTTTATATTCTGGAGTGTTTTTTGCTTTCTTTCTTTCTGCCATTTTATTCAAGATGTCATCTGTCATCCAAATTTGATTTTTCTTAGACTCCTTTTTAGGTAAATTTGCATTTGCTGATTGTATGCTTGTTTTTAAGCATTCCCATTTTGCGGTTGCTTTTTCTTCTGGGTTTTCTCTTCTATACTGCTCCATGCTTTCTGTCAATAACTGTTGATATTTATTTTTGACGTCGATTAAATATTTCTGTTGTATATCTGGTTGTTTCAGTGCTGATATTTCTATCTGGTGTTCCTCCTGTCTTCTGTTCCTGCTCTTTTCAGCTTTATATTTACTTTGATGATGACTGGATTGTGATCTGAATTTATGTCGGCGCCAGGATGTGTCTTTGCACTTGTGACACTTCTTAAATCTATGTTTTATCATGATATAGTCGATTTGATTTCGTGTTACATCTCCTGGGCTTTTCCATGTGTATAATTTCCTTGGGTGGTGTTCAAAAAAGGTGTTACATATGACCAGCTGGTTTTCTTCACAGAACTGGATAAGTCTGTCTCCTCTATCATTTCTTGTCCCTAATCCATACTGTCTTACTATTTTCTTGAATTTTCCTTTTCCTACTTTTGCATTCATATCACCCATTACTATCAACACATCTGTAGATTTGACTGATTTAAGTGTGTGTAGTAGCTCTTCATAGTATTCTTCTATTTCTTCCTCGCTGTGATCTTTAGTTGGTGCATAAGTTTGTAAGATTGATATGTCGAATGGCTTTGCTCTCATCTTTAGTAACATCATTCTGTCATTGCGTGTCCAGTATCCACATACGTATTTTTCTAACTCCTTCTTTATCAACATTCCTACCCCTCTTTCATGTTTTTCTCCTCCTGAGTGTATAAGCGTGTACTGGTCTCTTGTTATGTAGCCTGTATCCAAAAGTCTTGCCTCTGCAACTCCCAGTATATCGAGTTTCATGTCGGTTGCCTCTAATATAAGATTGTCAAGCTTTCCTTCTCCGTTTAGAGTTCTAACATTCCATGTTCCTATTTTTAGGCTTCTCCTACTAGTTTTTAGGTGGTCTTTCTCAGAATGCTCCCTTTCAACAGAATTTAAGAAACACTCGTCATTATGTACTTCCTTACTCATTAGAGGAGTTGCCTCTTCCCTGTTAATTTGTACAGTAGATTCTTCCACAGGGGACAGAGAGTTCTCTACATATCGGTTCTTATCTTGTTGTTGTGATCCCATTACGTTCTGTAGGAAGTACGTGGTAAGGCCCCAATCTCTTCCACGGTGGCTAGCCGTTGTCTTTTTCTATGTCCGACACGCCTCTAGTGCGCCACACACTTTGCTGTTTCGCTTTGCGAGCCGTTCATCTACTCAGATTCCTCCGCCTCACTCACCGTCTCAGTCTTTGTGTACTAGGGATGGACATTCCCTTGAGTAAGATTGCTCCTACTCCACCCATGTAGTTTAGCCAGTCAGCCAAGACTGTTGCCCGGGATGTGGCCACCGCCGTACACAAGCGGTATTCGAGGAGCCATACATGAGCTAGACAAAGAGAGGAGAACCAAATAGGATCCTGACTATCCTAAAAAGGACATGGCTGTCTCTCACCGTGAGGTACTATCCCTCTCTCTTTATCCTACATCCCAGCACACTATATATAGACAAAGGAGCATTAAGTGAAGTGATAAGCTGACCTTGAAACTCAACGCTCGTATTGCCGCCACCTACCCATGACATTTTCCCTCGTGGTCAATAAAAAAAAATTCTTTTGGCCAGTATGGGGATCGAACCCACGACATTCGCGTTATTAGCACGACGCTCTAACCAACTGAGCTAACCGGCCAGTATATCTCGGTCCTTATCGCTGCTAGCCAAGTAGTATAACAGATCGGATATAAGTTAACGTACTTATCTGAATTTACTCGTGACGCTGAGAAGGCATAGTCAGCTAGACAGAGAAATCATCTTCTCACCTCACAAAGCTGCAACTATTAGGTGAGAAATCATCACCTCACCTCACAAATCCGCAACTATTAGGTGAGAAATCATCACCTCACCTCACACAGCTGCAACTATTAGGTGAGAAATCATCACCTCACCTCACAAAGCTGCAACTATTAGGTGAGAAATCATCACCTCACCTCACACAGCTGCAACTATTAGGTGAGAAATCATCACCTCACCTCACAAAGCTGCAACTATTAGGTGAGAAATCATCACCTCACCTCACAAAGCTGGACCTATTAGGTGAGAAATCATCACCTCACCTCACAAAGCTGCAACTATTAGGTGAGAAATCATCACCTCACCTCACAAAGCTGCAACTATTAGGTGAGAAATCATCACCTCACCTCACAAAGCTGCAACTATTAGGTGAAGTCTCTGGCATTTCACTCCCCTAAATATAAGAGAAGTAATTTATCCAGCAGCGCAGAAGTATAACCTCAGAATGAGAGCGAACAGGAACAGAGGACCAATATCCTTTAGCTACCCAAGGAGCATAGGCCTTCATTCCTTCAACAAACACATGTCAAGTCTTCCTGTCCTGTGCCATCTGGTTGGTTTTTTTAAATTTTTTTTTTTTTTTGTTCTTGTTTCAGAGCCATGCAAGAGACCAGCAGAAAATGAATAGGCTTATCGAGTGGGGATATTCTACCTTTGAGAAACATAACATGACATTTCGTTTTTTTTTGTTGTTTTTTTTTAATGAAGAAATATGTGTAAAGTTCAACCTCTAATAGGTTTATAATAAAGATATGTTGTGTTAATAATTACAGTAAATAAATAAATAGATACATGTAAAAAAAAAACAGATACAAGTTAAAAAAAAAACAGATACATGTAAAAAACAAAAACTTGTACGGCAGAAAGGACACTAGATATAGACAAAAGAACAGTAACTGAAGTGATAAGTTGACCCGGAAATCCAACGCTTGGAGTGGCGCCATCTACCCATGGTATTTTCCCCTCGCGGCCAATTTAAAAAAATATATTTTTGGCCAGTATGGGGATCGAACCCACGACATTCGCGTTATTAGCACAACGCTCTAACCAACTGAGCAAACCGGCCAGGTGATGGTTAATATCTCTTAATGCAGACCTAAGCGATCTAAGAGCAATATTAAACACGCTGTCAGCGATTCAATAGAGGTGTAATGCAGCGGATCCTATTGCAACGTCGCTAGCAACAGATTGGCAAAAGAAGGTGGCAAGCTAATTCAGCCTGATACACGTATAAGTTAAGAACAGGACAAGAGTTTTATCAGCAGCAGATACAGAAAGAAGTGTGAAGTATATCACCTAGGCCGCCAGATATACCGACGAATATTACCAGCTTAACAGGAAGGACCAAGTTATAATCTTTAACACGACGCTCTAACCAACTGAGTTAACCGGCCTTATCGCCGCTAGCCAAGTAGTATAATAGATAGGAAAGAAACGATCGTATTTATCTGAATTTACTCGTGAATCAGGGACGGCAAAGTCAGCTAGACAGAGCTAGCTAGAGAAATGACCGCTTCACTTCATAAAGCCGAACCTCTTGGGTGAAGTGTTTGGCGCTTGCATCCCGAACGGCAGCATAAGTAAATTAGTACTACATTTAACTTATTACCGGCGACGATAGCAGAGCAGATAAAAGACAAGATACAAGATGATTGGAATTTTTTTGTTTTAATTCCCGCACAAAATAGAATACGCAAAAGAGAAATTGCCTAAATTAGTTCATCAGTGTTTTAATGTTACTCTTTCTGTTACAAATTGTTTGTTGGTCCAGTCCTGTTTGTCATGTCATAGCATACTTAGATGGACACACATAGTAGATCATGATGATTCTTCGCCTCGTGTAATTGAAAGGCCTTGCTGGTAAGCGCCTATAATAAGATCTCTAACACTTCACTAACCAACGGCTTGTCAGCTTTGGGACTGCCTTTGTCTTTAGTTTAACAGTGTTTGACTATTCAGTAGTTAACTTCTGCACATGAGGTTAATTACTTTGTGTTGAATTCGGCATGGTGGTAATTCTTGAAGAACATAGGGCCATCAGTGAGTTGTCTCGCTTGCGGGAAACCTTCGCTTGCGGGAAACCTTCGCTTGAGAACTTCATGAATTCTTGCAGTGGTGGTCTCTGTACTTACTTACTTAGTCGTTCCCCTTCTACCGTAGGTGTAGAGGTTTGGAAGAGAGAGCGCCAGACTATCCTAACGGCTGTCTTCCTCCTGGCCTGGTTCCATTCTAGTCCTCGGTCCTTCAAAGATTGTCTCATGTTGTCCTGGAGGTCTGGAGCTCTGGCTCTTAGTTTCCCATGCTTGTGGTCTCTGTAACGAGTTTTTTAAAAAAAAATGAAGTTGTCTGTCACGTGCAAAACCGTACGTTTGTCGACTCTTACGACATGCCACAGAGAGAGAGAACAGGCTTTCACTTTTTCTTCTTCTCCTCAGAGCCTGTCCCTTTCCCCACCCCCGGAATTACACGCGGGTTCTTTTTCATGGAATTTGTGGCATTACTCGTATGGTCTTCTTTTTCTTCTTCTTTTCCAATTTTGTTTCCTCCTTAAGGGTCATATAAAATAAACAGAACCCAATAAAATACACAGAACCATATAGAATAAACAGAACCCAATAAAATACACAGAACCATATAGAATAAACAGAACCCAATTGAATAAACATAACTCAATATGTTTCCGGGCCCGAAAGGGGAGCAAAGAATAGTAACACTGTTCCCTGCCAAGCATGTCGTAGAAAGCGACTAAGGAGGGTTGGGGATGGGGCCGGTTACCTCATCCTGTAAAAAATTTAAACCACAAAAAACTTCAACAAGCATGGACAAGTCAATTAAAATAAAACACAGCCATCCAAGACAGGGGAAGGTCCTCTCGCAGGGAGGCGTATGACGCAACACAGAGAAAGCCGGAAGGAGTCTGTGTTGCTGACTAACCTTCTTTCTTCTAGGAGAACTTCCGGATTTGGCACCTGGAATGTTCGGACATTAAACGAACAAGGGAAAGTGGCACAAGTAGCAGCAGAGATGAGGGAATATAAAATCGAGGTTCTGGGACTGTGTGAAACAAAGTGAAAGGGGGTAGACAGGAAGAAACTTATCACAGGTGAATTGGTGCTGTCCTCAGGACATGAAGACGAAAGTTCACACCACAATGAAGGGGTAGCTCTTATGTTATCTAAAGAAGCACAGAAAGCACTCATTGAATGGGAAGCCGTTGGATCCAGAATAATAACAGCTTCTTTTAAAACAGCTAAAAAGAAAATAAATGTAAATGTCATCCAATGTTATGCACCAACTAATGACAAAGAAGAGTCTGTGAAAGAAGCATTTTTACTAGACTACAGGAAATTATGGAAAAAGTAAAAAGAAGAGACATCACAATTTTGATGGGTGACATGAATGCAAAGATGGATACAGTCAACACCGGCTTTGAAGAAGTCACGGGAAAACAGGGGCTAGCAATAATGAATGAAAATGGGGAACTATTCTCAAACTTCTGTGCTTCAAATCAACTGGCTATAGGAGGAAGCATGTTTCCACATAGAGAATAAATACACAAGGCAACATGGATATCACCAGACCATAGAACAGAAAATCAGATTGATCATATATGCATAAACAAGAAGTTTAGATCATCATTGCAGGATGTAAAGGTATATAGAGGAGCAGATGTGGCTTCAGATCACCACCTTCTGATAGCCAAAGTAAAAATGAAACTCAAGAGATATGCAACAATGCAAAATTATAGACAACAATTTAATGTAGGACATCTAAGAAATCAAGAAACAAGAGACAAATTTGCGGTCACAATATCCAACAAATTCCAGGTGCTCCAACAGGTGGAAGATGCAGAGAATACAGAAGACTATTGGCAGCAAATCAAAACGGTATGGAATGAGACATGTGAAGAAATACTGGGGAAAAGGGAACGACAACAAAAAGCATGGATAACAACAGAAACCATCAATAAGATAAAAGACAGGAAAAACAAGGAAGCAGATTTAAACACAAGCAAAACCAGAAGTTCCAAAGCCAAGGCTCAAGAAGTGTACACAGAAGCAAACAAAGAAGTAAAAAGAAGTATCAAAAGAGACAAGAGGAAGTATATTGAGGAGTTGGCAAGAGAGGTAGAAGATGCTGCAGCCAAAGGGAATATGAGAGAACTGTATAACAGCACAAAGAAGCTAACGGGGAAATACAAGCAAACAAGTTGCTTCATAAAAGACAAGAATGGAAAACTGCTCAGCAATATACAAGAGCAAATGAAGAGGTGGACAGAATATTTTGAGGACCTTCTCAATACACCAGCTCCACAAAACGCCTCGGACATCCAGCCAGTAGAAGAAGAGCTACAAATTAACGGTGAAAGACCAACGAAGGAAGAAATAAAGAAAGCCATAAAGCTTCTAAGAGATGGAAAAGCGTCTGGACCTGATGGCATTCCAGCAGAGGCCATCAAAGCAGATATCGACACGGCTACAGCGCTGTTATATAAATTACTTGGTAAAGTCTGGGAAAAGGAAGAGATACCAGCAGAATGGATGGAAGGATATCTGGTTAAGTTGCCTAATGTAGTGGTCTTTGATGGTATTGTATGATGGTGATATTACTAAATGTAATTGTGTGAGGCCAGCTGTGAAGGCTCCTGAGATAAAATGTAGTTGAGAATTGTCAGAAGGCCTTTCTTGCTACCACTACGACCTCACACTTAATTTTTTTTTTTAATGAATGTGGCTACGTAAAGTGTCTAGGGTTATGCTATGTAGTGTGGTGTAATAGGTTATAGATATACCCACAGATATTTAACAAGACTAATAATATTAATAAATGATAAAATACACTGAACTAACTCACGTGTGTAAAATTTTTTGATAGAATTACATTTATTTTGTTCTGGATCAATTTTTTTTAGGTTGACCAGAACTTAAAAGGATTTAGAGATTATAAAAGAAATGCATGGAATATTATATCATAAATGCAATAGTGTACATATATATGTACTATACTAGTTAGTTTTATTAAAATGTTCTAGTAGTCATCTACTTGGGAGGATAGTTAATGTTTGTGCTGTTGGGGTGGCCTCATCACACCTGTCTATATTGACTACACAGTGTCCAGAAAATGGTGGGAATTTTTATGGGGTTATTAGTAACTAAAGGGCTTTGGTGAATGTCCAGCAGACCAGAGGCTCACTCATCTTGTCGTTGCAGCTCTGGTGCTGAAAACTGATGATCCCACCTCTCCGTGCTGGCGGGCAATAATGGTGGTCTCTGTCACAAGTACTGCACAGATACACTCGAGTAAGTCACCAACTGAATAGACACTGCTTGGTTGACAACAGAAACTCGCAGCTCTGCAATCAAAGTATGGGCCATGTGTCAAAATCTATTCTCTACCCACGTCTGGACACAACACTGACACAACAACCACATCATACAGACAGGTCAGATCTCTCTGACCAAACAGCACATTTACCATGGTGGTTTTACATCAGATAGATCCTCCCAGACTATAGGTTCTGAAAAAATATTTATTAGTTGTCTGCCCTAAAAGAGGATAGGTAATATGTTTCATTATTCTCAACACTTGATCTGTCTTGCCTAACTCTGGCTGGAGTTTATGTACATTGTTGGTCCCTAGACCCTGACTTGGGCGGGGGGTCTAGAGCAAATCCCTACTTGTTTGTAAGGCTAGATTTCGATATGGCAGTATCAAATCACTCGAACATGAAACAATATTCAAAATATATAAGGAAATAATTTCAATCTTACCAGATTATGAATAAATAACACAGAATTGCTAGCAAAACTCAGCTGAGCTGCTGGCTATAGTATGGCGTCCCTAAATTTATTACACTTTCTTTCATATGGAAATCACCACACTTTAAAATCTGTGTCTATCACTGAACAACTACTGAAGAATGGCCCCACTTTCGCGTCTGAGCGCTAATGATATGATTGTCTGTGGCCAATCACTGCCTAGGTTTATTTTAAATTCAAATTTCCTACCATAAAGTCATTTCAGTCATGCTTCAGTCAAGTATGGATGGTTATCTGTTAGTCTGTCCGTCTCTACTTGTGTTTCTACAAAAATGTACTCGATTTTTGAACCAACCTTTCTCTCCCCTCCAAAATTTTGTCGTTAAAAGTTATATTTAGACACAGCTACCACCCAAAAACCCTCTCCTCCATACTAAGTAAATTTGAACACCTGCGTCCCGAGGTCGTGTTTTTTTGTGCAATTAGCGACACTTTTAGATTCAATACAGTTCGTCGCTGATGTGAACAACACTGTCTTTTGTCATTATCTTCAATATTATCTATCCGTTTGTAAAATTAAGACCATATTAGTTCACTGCTCAGAATGGGCCATCTGGCCAGCTAATTTTTATATTCCTAACATTAATATTAAGAAAAAAGTACTTTTTAAATTTTGTAATATTCCAAACATCTGCGTTTTAGCCGCTGAATTCAAATCAAGGGCTTGGTATTGCAAAAGCGTCCAATAAATGACTGTGGCGTAACATATCTATGGTCCCTTCTGTCGAGTTGCTTACTTTTTATGTCAACTTGGGAAACGTGACTTTTCTCCGTTTCCCCCCCAATTGCGTCTCCTTAGCCTTTCCAGTCTCACGCAATCTTTCCAGTCATATTTTTTTCTTTTTTGATCCGCCGTTCCCCTCCTGTCTAGCAAGTCAATTATTATGGAGGATGATGACCCGCGGTCTAGGCGATCATGTACTATTCGCAGCCTACGCATTATGTTTTTATCTTTAAATGTTATCTTTGGAGATATTTTACCGTTGTATCTCTGTCCATTTCACTACACCTAAGAAGGGAAATTTACAAGAGTGCACAAATTATAGAGGAATAATGTTACTTTCAGTGCGAGGAAAAGTATTAAACAGGATTATCCTTGAAAGATTAAAAGAGTCCATAGACAAGAAACTGAGAGATGAACAAGCAGGTTTTCGACAAAACAGATCCTGTACAGACCAGATAGCCACTTTGAGAATAATAGTTGTATAAAGTCTGGAATGGAATTTGTCGTAAATTTATTTTGAGAGAAAAGAGTCGTAGAAATAGTGGTCCGGTTTAGAGTGGAAAATGATGATGGAAAGCTCAGTGATAGAAAATGTAGATATTAAATAGTTGCTTCACAGCGTGCTGGAGGAGAGTAAAGACAGACTTATTTACGACAAATCGCTTCTCTCAATCTTCGCTTCCGCTCTCCTGGTCAAACAATTAATTGCCAGTTTTCCAGACACGCTTCTGCACGCACACCGATTTGGTGTTTTTCACACACACAGACGATGTAGATACAAACTATATTAAACGAATAGGGGAAAAGTTGGGCTTTGGGTATATCCAACACACAGAACTAAATGAGTTTATGTGATTTTATTCACTTTAAACATCAATCACTAACAAATATCAGGTATTACATAAATTATCATAAGTACACAAATGCAAATAACAAATTTGGGAGGGGTGAAGAAGATTGGTATCGACTAAGCCCTTCCCGCTTGTTAGACAAAGACAAACCCAGTCCAGAGATAGATAATATCAGGAACATAGGTACGTTAACCTAACAGTGAAGTTAATTACTCTGAAAGAGGTGTTACAAAGTTAGGTATAGGTGATAGAAAAAAAAACCTGTTCTTCCCAGCTGTTCTTCCCTTTACTAAGCAAATGGAAAGGTGGGGGTTTTTAAACAGAGTTAACCAATTAGCAACTCCCCCTTACAGGAACAATGCAGGGAATACAGAAAAATTATATTACTAGGCAAGAAAGTTAACAACAGGTTTACAAAAGAAACGATTAAATTTCCTGTCATTCATACACACGCGTGAGGATCCACACTCATATACTCACACACTTACCGAATGCAGCCTCAGACGATCCATAAAAGTATATAAAACCAGCAAGAAATCTTATGACATATGAACTGTCTAGTCCTTCGATGTCCCGCCCCAGATGTTTGCGAGGGTTTGTTGGTAACAAATATTCTCACTTATCGCAAGACTTGAAGACTAAGAGTTCTCGTGTTTTTATTATATATATATATAAAAGGAGTCTATGGGATGGCACTAACACAGTTCGGCACAGGGGTGAAAATGAAGTGGTCTCTTTTAATCCTCCGCTATGGTAAAATTCCTTCAATGCGTGATGATAGTTTTATTAAATCCAATTGAGGAAAAAAAAACTAGGCTGTCACAGTCAGGAGAATATGTACTCTCTCACAGTAAACAGTAAATATAATATCGCTACTGGCGATGAGTACCTTCCAGTTTATCTTACAGGTTTGTAAGGGTAATTTGATGATTATTCTTTTAAAATGTTCTTGGGTGGGCTTTATTTCATTTAATTCTGACAGCTAGGTCGCAAGGACCGCCACAAGATTATATTTTAAAAGAAATGTTTCTTCAATATGACTGGAAGTTTATAGGATGATTTCTTTATTTCTTTCTTTATTTAGCTGGGACCGCAGGTACGATCACTCTGTGTGAAAGAAAAAAGGACATGTAACATACCGAAAAATCAAGCGCGATAAATTTCCCGTTAAGCCTATAATACACTCGAGTATTTAATTATGTATTTAATAAACACTGCGCGAATTCTAGTGGTTAAAACACATCTATAAAACTAGGACTTAACTGAATTTATTAATTATAAATTCCTTCGCGACTTTAAAAGTTAATTTAAGCATCTATTATCTTTTGAAATAATATAATAGATAGATCATTATATTTACAACTGGAACTATTGAGATGGTTTAATTTAAAAGATTTAAATTAACACAAAATCCATTGAAATAGAATGACTGAACTAGACCACTGATCACATTACGCAATATATATTACCGCGACAATGGAGGTGACCTGATTGGTGATTTTAGGATGAGTGGTATCTTCAGTTTGCTCTTCTTCCTCTGTAGACCAGTTTCTACTCAGGAAATCAGCCCCGACATTCTGTCTTCCCGGAATATATTCCACTTTGAAAGAATAAACGCTTAAAAGAAGCGCCCAACGCATGATCCTTGCGTTAAATTCTTTATTGGCACCAAGAAATGCTAACGGAGCGTGGTCTGTTTGCACCGTGAAAGATGTACCATAAAGAAACTCATGATGGCGTCTGATACCGTCAATCAGAGCAAGACATTCCCTTTCAACTACGCTGTAGTTCCGTTCCGCTTTATTTAATTTCCGACTGCCATAGGCAACTGGAAATAGCATGTTCAGGTCACTGTCATCGGCTTGAAGCAGTGTTGACCCGATGCCCTGACCTGACGCGTCGACTCTCAGTACAAAAGGTTTCTTGAGGTCAGGCAACCTCAAAATGGGGTATGCAGACAACTGTCCTTTCAAAGTGCTATACGCGTGTTCGCACTTTTGATCCCATATGACCTTATCAGGACAACCTTTCTTTGTGAGGTCAGTCAGAGGTGCCGTCAGTCCGTTGAAGTTCTGGATGTACTTCTGATAGTATGCACATAGCGATATGAAGGAACGTACGTCTTTCTTCGTTCGGGGTCTTTTTGCTGCCATTATTTTCTCCACGTTCTTCTTAATAGGCCAACTGCATCCGTGAGAAATAGTGTGCCCCAGGAAGTCTAACTGTTCAAACCCGATGAGACATTTGCTAGGTCTGGCTGTGAGACCCGTTTCCTGTAGTCTCCTGAGGAGCATAGCAACCGTAGCAATATGTTCTTCATAGGTTTCCGATGCAATTAAGATGTCATCCATGAAATTATGGATATGGGGACTTTGCAAAGGTTGTAGAAGCTTCCTCATCATCCTGGTGAACACTCCTGGTGCATTATGCAAACCGAACGGCATCACGTTAAATGTGTAATGTCCTTCACTAGTGCTGAAAGCTAACAAAGGTTTAATTTCCTCCTTGACTGGTATTTGATAATAACCTTTGCTGAGGTCAATCTTGGAGAAGATCTTTGCTTTGCTGAGCTTGGTGAACAACTCAGAAACAGTTTGGAGAGGTTCGGGCTGGAATTCCGTTACCGTGTTTAGCAACCTGTAATCAATGCACAGCCGAACTTCCTTATTGGGCTTCTGCAACAGCACTACACTCGAGCTGTAAGGAGATGTAGACTCACTGATAATTCCTGCCTGACGCAGCTTGTCTATTTCTCCGCGAAGTGCATCAGCTTTAGCGTACGGGATGGGGTAAACTCTGGTTTGAACAGGGGTCTCGTTTGTTAATTTCATATCAAATTCAATGAGATTTGTTCGACCAGGTACATCCGTTAAGACTGCACTGTACTGTTTTAGTAGAGCCCTGGTTTCTGTTTGTTGTTCTGGTGAGAGATTGTCGCCGAACTTGACATCTTTAAAGGATTCTGTGGGTTGCAATGGATACTCCATGCAACCATCATCATCTTCCTCGTCTTCCGTTGCTATGGCGACAGCCAGGAGATGCTCGGAGGATGGCACCGGTCTTTCCAAATATTTCTTTAGCAGATTTATGTGGAAGACCTTCTCCTTTCCTTTGATGGAGATCTTGTAGTTGGTACGTGAGATCTTTTTAAGGACGGTAAACGGTCCTTGCCATCCGATGCGAAGTTTATTGCTTCCGGTTGGAAGTAGCAATAGGACTTTCTCCCCTGGTTGTAGTTCTCTCTCTTTTGCAGCTTTGTTGTATCTTTTAGTAATTTTAGCGCGGGCTTTCTTAAGGTTGGTAGTAGCTAGATCCCATCCTAGCTTTAGCCTTTCCTTAAGCTCAGATACGTACTTGCTTGCAGAGACGACTGTCTCGTCAGCCTTCTGGTCTGTCAGGGACCGAAGTAAGGCTTCTAGTGGCCCCTTAATAGGTCTGCCAAATAAAAGTGTAGCTGGCGCAAAACCCGTAGACGCTTGGGGTACCTCTCGGTAGGCGAATAAGGCAGCCGATATATATTGGTCCCAGTCTTCCGGTTTCTCCTGACCCAGCTTACGTAACATCATGGTGAGGGTACCGTTAAAACGTTCCACGAGCCCATTTCCGGCCGGATGGTAGGGACTTGTGTGGATATGTTTGGCCCTCAAGATCTTAAAGATCTCCTCCATTAACAGGCTACGGAATTGGGATCCATTGTCCGTCAAAACTTGTTGAGGGAATCCCAACCGTGTAAAAATTTGCACAAGGGCTTCTGCGACATGCTTGGAATTAGTGCATGGTAGCGGTACGGCTTCGGCCCACATAGTGCAAGTGTCAACTAAGGTCAGGATGAACCTGTTCCTTCTTTTGGTCTTTTCCAGAGGACCAATAATGTCGACAGCAACCCGTTCAAATGGAGTCCCTACTATTGGCATTTGCCCCATAGGTACTGGGGGTGTCAAGTGCTTGGGTGCTACCCGTTGGCACTGGGCGCAGGATTTCACATACCTGACAATGTCAGAGTTCATTCCTGGCCACCAATAGTGGTTTTTTATTCGCTGAATAGTGGCGTTTTGTCCCATATGTCCGCTAAAGGGAAGAGAGTGCCCCATTTCTAAGATCTGGTTTCTGTACTGCGTCGGTACTAGGAGCTGGTTATTCCCCGTGTCCGGGTTGCCCGTTCTACGATACAATACACCATCCTTAGAAAAGATGTCTCCGTTGTGTCTGGGGTCCTTAGCCATGGGCAGTTTTTTAAAGCAGGGCGCCAGAGTAGGGTCCTTTTGTTGCGCCTCCTTCAGTTCATTCGGCAACAAGTTTGGCGCAGGCTCCCTCTCCTTCTTGGCTTGCCCTCTTGTGGTTACCGCTGCCACAATCGGCTCCTTAGGTCTCCCAATGAACACATATCTACATCCCAGGATAACTGGGTAGATCGGATCATCCATTATGGCCGCTTTAATAACTCCTCTGACAAAGTCAGAGTGTATTTCTACCAGTGCGATAGGAAGCGTCCTGGGTGCGTCACTCCTGAAAACTCCACTAAGTTTGACGGTTTCCTCTGTCTCCTGACCTGGTTTGACTAGATGTCTAGCAACAATACAACTAAAACTTAATCCAGTGTCAAAGAGACAAGTAGTTGAGGTACCATTCAAAATTACAGTTCCTCGAGTTGAGGGTCGGTCCCCCTCAGGTTGAGAATCACTGACGTTGACTCTACCTTTCGAGGCTGTATGCAAACATCCAACGCGGTTTGAACCGGTTTGTTTGCCCTGATCAGACGTTCCTGGTGTAGGGGTCTTCCCTTTTCCTTGACCTTGGTGGCCGCGCTGCCACGTAGGCTTGGTGGGTTGATCAGAATTGTTGTTTGGGGGGTATCGGGTTTTGTAGAATTTCGATTTTTCCTGGGGAGGTTTCTGGGTATTGTTATCTCGTTGGTTATAATGTTGAGAGGAAGTGGAAGAATAGGATGCCTGCTCTAGATTCTGTTTTCGAGATGGCTCATCGGTGGGTTTACGTTTAGTGCTGGGAAGTTCGGCCATTGCATTGCTATAGCGTTCGGCTTTATTGAGTATGTCTTCAAGCCTGACTGCCCCCTGTTCAGCCAAAAATCTACGAGTTTCATTCGACAAAGTGGATTTTATCTGCTCCACAAGAACAAGTTCGAGGAGTCCCTCATATGAAAGAGGTAGGTCAGATAATTCAATGCACTTTGTCAGATAACCCGTGAGACGTGAAGAGAACTGGGGAAATGTTTCCGTGCTCTCTTTTCGGCTGTTTCTGAACAACTGCAGAAACTTTCGGGCAGTCATCTCAAACTGCTGTAGTAAGGCCTTCTTCAACAGGTCATAATCATGTTGATTCGGTCCCAGCTTTGTGTACACGTCATAAGCATTGCCTTTCAGTGACGTTGAAAGTTTGAGCGCCCAGCGGGTACTCTCTAACCCATAAAGATTCGCGAGTCTCTCGAATTTTTCTAGGTAGCTGTCAATTTTTTCGTTAGGGCTAGGAAAAGATTCTAAAGAAAACGACATAGCAGTTAATTGGGCAGACTGAGTGCTGGAGAGATCCATTGTTTGAGACTGGGGCGAAGACGGCTCTCCATTATTTGAAGTAGAGGCACTCCGACTCTCTAAAGCCTTGAGCGCTAATTCATGCTGTCTTTCCTTGTCTCTCTCTCTTTCCCTGCGGGCGTCCATCTCTGCCTCAATTTTCTTCTGCTCCAATTGACGATCGTCCGCTTCTTTCTTCCTAGCTTCTGCCCTCTCTTCCTCCGCGTCATACCTTTGAAGTTCCTGGTTGATAAACAGATTCGCAGCTTCTGTGTCTAGTCCTGAGTCCTTGGCCTCTTGCCTCAAAATGGATCTTATCCTAATTCTCTCAGCCATTGTCAAAGAACTGGATGCTTCTAAGACTAGAGAATAGTAAGATGGAACAAGAAGGGGAAAAACTCAAAGCCGCTACGAAAAAAACCAAAGTAAAAAAAAATTTACTAGAGTTACCTCCTACCTGTACTGTGCAAACTTATCGCTGCTATTATCTGGCAATTAAGGCTCTAAACGCAAGCGACTATGCCACTAAATGGTAAGTTACACTGGAAAAAAAAATCTACTTTTACTAACAGTAGAGAAAAATTTAAATTAAAACAATTTAAAAGGGAAAAAAAATTTTTTTTTTTTTTTTTCCCTAAATTTTAAATCTCTGACAACAAACTCCGTCCCTAAAGTCAATTATTGAGATGAGACGTTGTTAACTTAATTTTTAAAAATCAGAACAATCCGTCTTTAGCTAAGCTCAACTCTTTTTAACTTCAAAAACCTTAGTGACTGTAAAACAATCACGCAATCCCAGCAACTCTTATAAAGAAAGAAATTGAATTATCTCCGCCAGAGGATAATTAAAATAGCAAATATTTTTGTTTATCTGTACTTTCTACTGCTGTGGAGAGAAAACAACCTGTAAATATGCTGTGTGGACAACCCAAATACTTAAAGAACGTTTGTCTAGGGGTGTAATTATTTATTTATTTCCCTAATTCACAAGACAAATCATTCACACTCTACCTAGTTAGACCCAGACTAAATCAGACTCAAAATATCTTTAACCCGGCTATACGATTGCCTCAAATGTAGCTCAAGATCCCAGAACCAGCCCACAAATATGTGTGCATCAAATGTATCTCAAAATAATCCTGGACGAGCCAGCCAAATATTGTCGTAAATTTATTTTGAGAGAAAAGAGTCGTAGAAATAGTGGTCCGGTTTAGAGTGGAAAAATGATGATGGAAAGCTCAGTGATAGAAAATGTAGATATTAAATAGTTGCTTCACAGCGTGCTGGAGGAGAGTAAAGACAGACTTATTTACGACAAATCGCTTCTCTCAATCTTCTCTTCCGCTCTCCTGGTCAAACAATTATTTGCCAGTTTTCCAGACACGCTTCTGCGCGCACACCGATTTGGTGTTTTTCACACACACAGACGATGTAGATACAAACTATATTAAACGAATAGGGGAAAAGTTGGGCTTTGGGTATATCCAACACACACAGAACTAAATGAGTTTATGTGATTTTATTCACTTTAAACATCAATCACTAACAAATATCAGGTATTACATAAATTATCATAAGTACACAAATGCAAATAACAAATTTGGGAGGGGTGAAGAAGATTGGTATCGACTAAGCCCTTCCCGCTTATTAGACAAAGACAAACCCAGTCCAGAGATAGATAATATCAGGAACATAGGTACGTTAACCTAACAGTGAAGTTAATTACTCTGAAAGAGGTGTTACAAAGTTAGGTATAGGTGATAGAAAAAAAAACCTGTTCTTCCCAGCTGTTCTTCCCTTTACTAAGCAAATGGAAAGGAGGGGGTTTTTAAACAGAGTTAACCAATTAGCAACTCCCCCTTAAAGGAACAATGCAGGGAATACAGAAAAATTATATTACTAGGCAAGAAAGTTAACAACAGGTTTACAAAAGAAAACGATTAAATTTCCTGTCATTCATACACACGCGTGAGGATCCACACTCATATACTCACACACTTACCGAATGCAGCCTCAGACGATCCATAAAAGTATATAAAAACAGCAAGTAATCTTTGACATATGAACTGTCTAGTCCTTCGATGTCCCGCCCCAGATGTTTGCGAGGGTTTGTTGGTAACAAATATTCTCACTTATCGCAAGACTTGAAGACTAAGAGTTCTCGTGTTTTTATTATTATATATATAAAAGGAGTCTATGGGATGGCACTAACACAGTTCGGCACAGGGGTGAAAATGAAGTGGTCTCTTTTAATCCTCCGCTATGGTAAAATTCCTTCAATGCGTGATGATAGTTTTATTAAATCCAATTGAGGAAAAAAAAAACTAGGCTGTCACAGTCAGGAAAATATGTACTCTCTCACAGTAAACAGTAAATATGATATCGCTACTGGCGATGAGTACCTTCCAGTTTATCTTACAGGTTTGTAAGGGTAATTTGATGATTATTCTTTAAAATGTTCTTGGGTGGGCTTTATTTCATTTAATTCTGACAGCTAGGTCGCAAGGACCGCCACAAGATTATATTTTAAAAGAAATGTTTCTTCAATATGACTGGAAGTTTATAGGATGATTTCTTTATTTCTTTCTTTATTTAGCTGGGACCGCAGGTACGATCACTCTGTGTGAAAGAAAAAAAAGACATGTAACATACCGAAAAATCAAGCGCGATAAATTTCCCGTTAAGCCTATAATACACTCGAGTATTTAATTATGTATTTAATAAACACTGCGCGAATTCTAGTGGTTAAAACACATCTATAAAACTAGGACTTAACTGAATTTATTAATTATAAATTCCTTCGCGACTTTAAAAGTTAATTTAAGCATCTATTATCTTTTGAAATAATATAATAGATAGATCATTATATTTACAACTGGAACTATTGAGATGGTTTAATTTAATAGATTTAAATTAACAGTCTAGTCTTCATGGTCTATTTAGCTAAAATGGAATGTAAGTTGAGTGGGACATGATAAACTTGACAGCTTATTTGATCTCACGAACTTTTGGGGATCTGACCGCCAAATCAAGAGAAGAAGCCGCCCCCTGGTCTTCGTATCTCCGTTCGCTGCTGCCCGTTTCGGCTTTCCCCCGTTCGCTCGGTTGCGATTGACACCGAGACGCGAAATTAGCGGCAAGCAACTGCGTCTCGTATCAGGGACCACTACTGTCTTTGATAACGCCGATAGTCTCCCCTGAAATCCCTCAGTCTGTCTCTTTGATCTCGTGCCGCCTACTAAATGAGTCCCGGTGGAATGAGTTCTGGCAAACGAAAAGTTACAACAAATGTTCAGGGGTTCTAATGTTATGAAAAGCTAAAGGTCCCTTTAAATCATCCATCATATCAGGGAAAATTCACTTGTCAAACTAGACGTACGTCACAGAATTCACCACTATACATCGGATTTGTGGACTACGAAAAGGCATTTGACAGTGTAGACAGAGAATCCCTTTGGAAATTGATGAGGCATTATGGAGTTCCCCTGAAGATCATTAATTTATTAAAGAAAACATATGAAGACATGACATGCAGAGTTCTTCATGAAGGACAGCTTACAGAACCGTTTGGGATAAGAACAGGAGTGCGACAGGGATGCCTCTTGTCTCCATTTCTTTTCTTACTAGCAATAGACTGGGTTACGAGAACATCAGCCCATGATGAACCGCGACGTGCGACCTGGCCAAGGGGTGCTGAGCTCCAGCAGAAGCTATGGGGCTGCCGCGCCAACCTGGTAAAGACTGTGGACTTCGTCCTGGCGACAGGCCTGCAGATTTAGCATGACTACAAACTGAACGCAGAAGAAGAAGAAGAATGCGCCATTGAGGTGATAGCCTTGATCTGTTTTTTTTTTTAATATTTTTGCCAAGCGTTCCATTCTTTTTGTCTTACGAGGGCCCGCTTTTTACCCAACAGGTACATGTATTTGTTTGTTTATGTACTTAATACTCAGTGTCCTCTGTTTTTCTTCATTATCTGTAACTTGCAATAACCCGTCAATAATGACGGAAGTAAATCAAAAACTGTAATATATTTTTTAATTCAGTATAAAAGTTATTTGATGACAACATTTTTTCATAGAATGTTCCCTGATAAAAAGTGTTTTTAACAAATACTTTCATCATGATTTGTTCCTCGGGTGAGGGCAAAATAGAGCTGGCCGTGTCCGAAAACAGGTTCAGGAAGGAAAACTCCTTCGTGATCAAAAGATTGTCCTTGCGCCTTATTGATCGTCATTGCAAATGCTAAAATCATCCTAAATGGCAAACTGCGCTCGCTCAGTTCTAAGTCAATGCGAGGAATTAAGACTCGTTTTCCTTTATTACTGCCAGTGATAATTTCTGCATCAATGGAATTCCGATGCAAGACTTTTATAACCAAACGCGTGCCATTCAATAATCCGGTTTTTTGCTTTCAGATTTCGCAGTAGCATGATACATGCAGCAACCTTTAATTTCAGCAAATGCGGTAGCAATCCTGATGGACACTGCTCGTTAAGGAACTCGGTTGGGAAATCAACTGCGTCGTTGGGATCATCGGAAATCATGGTATCAATGCTCCAATAAACCGTTTCATTTCCATCGAGTAGCTCCAACAATAAGTCTGCAATACTTTAAATTAAAACTTTGTCTTGAAGAAACAATCAAAAACTTACATTGTAAGGTTATTTTTAACAAAATGGTGAGTTAAATCCGTTTCCGGAATGAAAAACTTACATTTTATTCATATATCACTGTCACTCACTTTGTGTTGCACAATTCACCGACTTTTCTTCGTTGAGTGTTACTATTTTCGGGAGAGTAAATATAAGGGAAACAATACAATTATTGTCTAACTTTCAACCACAGTTGCATCCCTTAGATGTGACCGACGTACAAACGGCGAGAATTGTGGAGTTTGATGATGATGATATTCCAGACAGTATGTTCAATTGCTGCCCACGGCAGTGTCCCTCCTGGTCAGTTAAAAAAATAAAAAGGAAACAATTTGGCCAGTATGGGGATCGAACCCACGACATTCGCGTTATTAGCTCGACGTTCTAACCAACTGAGCTAATCGGCCTGTATATTCCAGTGGTTATCACTGCTAGCCAAGTAGTATAATGGATCGGAAAGACACGAACCGTACTTATCTGAATTTACTCGTGAATCAGGAAAGGCATAGTCAGCTAGTCAGAGAAATGACAACTTCACCTCATAAAGCCGGCAGTATCAGTAACAGAACTATCTTTATCTTATCACCTGTGACGCACACGGAGCAGATAAAAGAGAGACAAGATGCTTTGAATTTTTTTTTATTTTATTTCCGTACAAAATAGAATACGCAAAAAGGAAATAACCTAAATTAATCGATCAGTGTTTTAATTTTACTCTTTCTGTTACAATTTGTTTGTTAGTCCAGTCATGTTTGTCATGTCATAGCCTTCTTAGATGGGCATACATAGTAGATCATGATGATTCTTCGCCTCATATAACTAGGTAGGTCTAAAATAAAATGTCTAACACTTCACTAACCTTCGGTTTGTCAGATCTGAGACTGCCGTTGTTTTTATTTTATTTTAATAGTGTTTGACTATTTAGCAGTTAACTTCTGCATATGAAGTTAATTACTTTGTGTTGAATTCGACATTGTGGCAATTCTTCAAGAACATGAGGTCGTCAGCAAGTTATCCCTCTGGCAGGAAACCGTCGCAGTTCCAAGCGGAATAGTCCAAGCACAATTTCATATCAGTCGCCACATACGACATGCTTAAGGAAGCCTTAGTCTTATTATATCTTACTCCACAGAGAACTCTTGGAACTACATGGGGTACTTTGATGACCTGCCCCTTCTTGAAAAGTTGAGAACTCAATAGAATAGACAAAACCCAATAGACTAAACAGAACCTATTGAATAAACAGAACCCATAGAATAAACAGAACCCAATAGAATAAACAATGGGCTAAACACAAGAGCACAAAGAACAATGGACAATTTGAAACAGGGAGAGAGTGAGAAAGTGAGAGTAGGGGACAGTAGACACAGGGAATAAGGCTCTTAGTAGCCTCCTTCAGTCGTAACTGACTGTCGTAAATTTTAGATAGGTGTCACATATGGAAATAGTCGCAGCAGAGACCGCCCCCTCTCTCCCTCTCTTTCTCCCCCCCCCCCATTTAAGTTTATTTTTTTTGCTACACGAACGCCTGATTCACTATCGCAATTAACACGTGAGCCGTAATCGTTCTTTGATCAGGGAAACACGCGGGCCAGGCCAGGCGTTAACAGTTTCTTTGAAGAATCAAGGGGCGATCAGTCTGAGACGTACCTGGAATTGTTACATGTTCAGGGGGTATTAACTTACATAGCTGATATTCGGCAAGGCGAAGATAATCAAAGACAAGCTAGAGATCGTCGGTCGGCAGAGGTGGCAGAATAACCTTTGATTCAGGAATCGAACGGCAAATTTGCCCGGCCCTGGACGGAGGTGCGACTTTCGCATTAAGAAGCGAAAAGAACGGAATCTATGAATATATACCTCAGCTCTCCTAAAGTCATTATCAGTTGCTCAGAGATTTTCCTGAATTCACTAGCTCGTTATCCTAAGATTCCTCGTACAGAGTGTATTATTAGATTTCGTGGAGTGTTTCATTTTTCTGTTGCGGTAATTTATATACTAGCCTTTAAGTGATCTGGTGTGTTTAAAGTTTTCATTTATATTTCACTGGGATTTTCTGTGTTAAATGAATAGCATATTAAATAGCTTATTGCTAATTTTTCCAGCTGTAAAGTAAATTTAAATGACTCACTATTTCCCAGAAAGAGATGTTTTAAATTGACTAGTACATACATTAAATAACTGTCTACTGACGGTATATATTATTTACTTCTATCCATTTTTATGTAATTTTATAAATGACTAGTGTTCATATCACGCGTTAAAAACGATAGGATAAGCTAGACATTTGTGTTTTAAATCTAATTTATAACGGAGTGGGGAAAAGGTCTTACCTTAACGCATGATATATATATGATATTGATATTTTGGTTAAATGTTTATATTTCTTTCCTAAAATATAGGCTGATCAAAACCTGCGAACTAGCGGTCTAACGGTCTTATGGCCATATGAACTTACGTTCTTAGAGTCTTATAATCTATAAGCATCCAGGGATATTTAATATTGATGAGCTTCTTGCTGTGACCTGTACGGTCCCTTTTCCTCATTTCATGAGAGAAACCAGAATAGAACCATTAAATTATAATATTAACTGGACCAGAACTATTACCAGATTTTATTTATATTAATATCATCAGCCAGCTGTGGCAAAATATATTGTCAGCAACATTTGTGTAACTTAACATAGTGTCTCAGCAAACAGAGGCTAGACAACACAGAATATATATGTATTATTCATCCTATGTCGGCGATCACCACGTATGAACCTTACTCCAACCAACTGAAGGCAGAGATACCGTATTTTATCCAGGAAAAATTAAATCACCAACTCCAGCGACTCCCGTGCAATTTGCAGTCCGCAACTACGGCGAGTCTGGGGCTGGATTTGGCAAAACTTAATATGACACTGAATAGTCTTATTACTTATTAGTGTTTATTTCCACGGAATGCCTGCGACAACTATTGGGTAAGCGAATATGAATGTGGCCACAAGTAAGAAGGATTGACTGAACTGTAAGAGAGTAACATAATTTTCTGTTGTTACCACTATCACACAAATCTTTTCTTTTTTGTTCTCATTAACCTGAGTATTTACGGGATAGATTAATTAGGAACTTGTTCTTGTTTCTTTACTGACTATTCCCCTACACTTATTGTTAACTTTTGATCTTTTGGGTTAATTAACCTCTGTTGGGATCTTCTTTGCTTTTCCTTTACCAGAGGGGAAAACCTATTTGATTAATTTTCATTTTGTCTGTAAACCATGATCTATTGATGTATATGATTTATGTTGTAAAGTTCTAGTGATAAATAAACTTAATAAACCTTAAGTTATTGTGTTGGTCAACCCCTGTCCATATATGTTATTCAAAGTTTGTTTTCACGTTTGTGCGTATTTGTCACAGAATTGTGTGCATGTTGGTGCAGTGTAACTGGTATTTTGTACAAGGAGAGAAAGTGCGTCTGATTTAAATTTAGTCGTCCAGATAGGCTGGATTAGAGAAATTACACAACCCAGAGACAGTCCTTTCTCTTACAAGATCACCTCGTGAGAAAAACTATTTCTTCCACCTTACTCTCACATAGTTATCACTATCACCTCTGCTCAGACAGGACTATAAACATCTATTACCTATCTGATAAAATCTACGACAATAGGTTTGAAAATATTTATGGTCCCGCCTGAGTAGAGAGTAGAGTGGATGGTGATAGTACGTGAGAAGTAAAGGTGTGAGAATAGATTTCACGAGTGAATAGTTTAAGGAGTATATCTGTCTCTGGAATGAGTAGTTTCTCTAGTCCAGCCTATCTATACGACTATCTTTTAGTATAAGACAACCTTGCACCTCCCTATATCTAGGAATATAAGTTTAACTAAAACACATACACACAATTATGTGACAGCAAGACACACAAACGTGAAAAGCTATGGTAAATTGTTTATGGGTCTGACCAACACACAAAGTTTAGTTCTTTTGTTGTTTATTATCATTAAACTTTACAACATCGAATATCTAAAGAAAGATCAAATGAAATCAGAATTTATACATAGAAAAATAACAGAATACATGTGCCCTCCCCTCCTTGAGAAGAAAAGAACCCAACAAGTTAATAACCCCAAAGGTTAAAGGTTAGCACAATGTTACAGCAAAGACAGTAAAGAAAAGAATCTAGTTCCTACTAAATCTATCCAGTAAAAAAAAACAAGATTTAAGCAGACGCAGATAATACAATTTTCCGGTAACCAAAGAAAATATTCACTCTTTCTGACATACGTGGCCACTCACTCGCTCTTCTTACCTACTCTTGGTGAAAAAATCTCTTGGACATACCATTCTTGAGTATATATATATATATACACAAGGTATATATATATATATATATATATATATATATATATATATATATATATATATATATATATATATATATATATATATATATATATATATATATATATATATATATCTTCCAGTGCTTTTATCTTCTAAATTGGGCCCCAGTCCCTCCTCGAATAATTAAATTTTATAAGGGGGAACGCCTAATTTGGTGGTTGATTCCTGGATAAACTAATGTCACCTCGAATAGTTAATGTAGAGAAAAAAACAAGATCTGGTGTTCACAGTAAACAATAGCAAATCTTTCTAGTATAGGGAAACATCTGGTTGCTATAAACTGTTATTTACGACGATGATGATAAATCCTATTGGCTGGCTCTGGGGTTGAGTGCCGATTTTGAAACAGCGTAACTTGCTGCATAAATCCGCTGCCACGACTGTCAAAAGTCAGATAGTTATGATATTTGGATTACGCCACAGTTGGCTGATAAAATTGAATCAATATCTGAGTATTTGTAAGTCCAGTTAACTTTACTATTTAAAATGTTTACGTGTCTTTTTGGCAACTCCTGTTCACAACTGAACTTGGGGGCGCGTAATGCCAAAAAGAGGACAACATTAATCAATCAGTAGATGAAGAAAAAAGGACCAAAATAGTGGCCACAATAGACCAAAATAGACCAAAATATAGACCGCTGGTCGCCGTTTGATCAGGTTATACCTAAGATAGAGAAACATTATGAAAAAATTACTACTAATAAAATATCTACATGTAAGCACACGGTGTCTCTAGCCCATTCCTATCCAGTCAGTTATTATTTAATTATCCATACGCGCACTTTAACAAATATCGCCTGTCGCTAAATAGCTATTAGAGGGTCAGCGTGGGTGGGTCGTTGTATGGTATTTAAACAACAGTCACTTACTAAAATTACACAAAATGAAATATAACGTGAATTCTATTCTGTCAATTATCCGTCGCGCCTAGTGTAATAAGTAGTCAACTAAAACGTCTCTTTTTATGGGAGGAAGCGGGTGGTAAAATTATCATTAGACTGAACGACTGGTAAACAAATAGCTACGCGTTATTTTCCACTGGTCTTTAAGAGCTAGACTTTAAGAGAATTATAATGGTAAACTTTTAACACTTTAACACGCTTAAGCACAAATTTATATTACCAGAAAATCAGAATGAAATCCCCACGAAACTATTAACACATCTATTCACAATGGTTCTAGACTACGTGTTTAGACTCTCCGAAAAATTTTGAGCGACAACTGATAACTGATTTGAGAAGCCACAGTATATATACCATGTCGGTTATCTGCTCTCCAGAGGATGCTAATTTTCACACTTGAGGCATAGCAGAAATCAGGAAACTACGTTTCCGCAGATAAAAGCTTTACGGTCGCTCTGTTCGGCGTTGCTAACCGTCAACAGAGACTTAAACCGCGTAACGGGCTTGTCCGTAGATTTTGCCCGCATCTGGAGATCAAAGAGTTTATCTCCCCCTGTATGTACGAACATCAGAGAGTACACGGGAAAATATTTTGCCCGCTCGTCTCACTTCAAAGAGGTCCGGTGTTTATCCACGTGCATCTCTCTGATGATTGACAGATCAGCTAGCTTGAGAAACTCAGGTAAACAACCAGGTTCGCTCCCCGTTACGACTGGCAGGTCGCGGAAGTTGGTAATTTGTCTGTTTGTTTACGTCTCAAGGAAAAGAGGCGTGGATTTAAAAGTGAGTAATGCAGGCTGTCAAATGCTTGACTTTGCTAACGAATCATAGAGCGCCACGAGGTCACGAAAGACTGTCGGATACTGTAGGCTATATTTCCATTATACGTCACACTGATCATGGGAATGATGCGACCTTGAAGTGATAGCCTTGAGCTCTTTTTTTCTCCTTTTTTTCCTGTCATTCCTTTCATCGTGCTCTTGTCTCTTCTGCTTTTTGAGGTGGAGCGCCCAACTGGCAGAGTGGTTAGAGCGCTGGTCTCTCGCAGCAAAGGTGCAGGGTTCGAATCGCGGTACCGACACGCTCCATTCTACCCAGACTGGATTTACTACTGTAAATGGGTACCTGACTCTGCTCTTTGAGTTAGGGAAGGAAAATGCAGCGAGGAAGGGAACTGGTCACCCCACCTATCGATTCTGGACATTGTATGGTGAAATCTCTAACACTTCACTCCCCTACGGCAGTATCTGCTATGGGACTACCTTTACATTTTGTTGAGGTAGCGCCGTAGGGAGCATCGCTACTTTGTGCAATCAGCAGCTTTATCTTTCCAGGTTGCTGGATGTAAGTCCAGTACCTTCATGTCTCTCTTGCACACATCTTTCAGCCTCACCTGCTGTCGCTCGGCTCTCCGTTGCCATCTGCCAGGCATCCATAAAAAATATCTTAGGTTATACGATCATCTTCCATGCGGCGGACATGGCCAAGCTAGCGTAGTCTACGCTGTCTTAGCAGTGTATACATGCTGTGAAGGACAGCACGCGACAGTACCTCGACATTTGTCACGTTTTCCGTCCACGAAATACCAAGGATGTGACGTAGTCATTGTAGATGTATGGTATGTATTTTTTGTTTGTTGCCTAGCATAGGTTATCCATGTCTCGCTGCAATATAAAGCTCTTTCATAGACGCGAACCCTTGCATGTTGGCGACGCTCTTACTTACTTACTTACTTAGTCGTTCCCCTTTTACCGTGAGGTGTAGAGGTTTGGAAGAGAGAGCGCCAGACTATCCTATCGGCTGTCTTCCTCCTGGCCTGGTTCCATTCTAGTCCTCGGTCCTTCAAAGATTGTCTAATGTTGTCCTCCCAGCGAACTCTGGATCGTCCTGGGGGTCTGGATCCCTGGCTCTTTGTTTCCCATGCTTGTCGTGGTAGCCCATCTTCTCCCATTCTGCAGACATGGCCAAACCATCTTAGTTGGGACTGTTCTACTTGGGTCTGCAGTGGGTGGGATTTTAGGCCTTGACGTATCGTCTGGTTGCGGACCATATCTCTTCTTGTTACTTCAACCACCTTCCTCAGATACCTCATTTCTGAGGTTTGGATCTGGCTTTTGTGGGTTGTAGTCATTGCCCATGACTCGCATCCATATGTCAAGACTGGGACATAGGTGGAGCGGTATACAGCCATCTTCGTTTTCTTACCAACCTCTCTCTTGCCGAGGAATCCTCGATTTATGGCCTGAAAAAGTCTCCCAGCTGCTCCTTTTCGAGTGGCCAACTCTTCTTTGATGCCCCCCTTTCGGTCTATAATAGCTCCGAGATATTTAAAGTGGTTGACCTGCTCCAGGACCTGTTCTCCCAGCTTAATCTGATGTCTTCTTTCCTCTCGTGATATCACCATGGATTTTGTTTTAGAGCTGCTTATGACCATCCCTCTCTTCTCCAGCTCTTCCTTCCAGACTTGCAGGTTGGATTGGAGATGTGCCTCTTATTTATCAATCAGGGCAACATCATCAGCAAATGCCAGCTCCGAAATACAGACCTGTCTCATCTTCCAGTACCCCACTGAATACTTTCTTGTTCTCTCCTTACGCCTACACAAAATAATGCAACGGAAACACACACATAATGGAAATACTGCGACGCCCAAAACTTTAATCCATATCAAGAAGCAACCTCGCATCTCCCGAATAGGAGAAATGATATGAATAAGAAAGGAAAGAAAAAAATAATAATGATGATGTTGATGATGATAACGATGAGGATGGTGATCATGTTATGATTAGAAAGATAAACATTCAGAATTACTACTGGAATTTTCCACTGTAGTGACCTGTCTGAGCGTGACCTTGTGTCAGAGCTAATCAATAAAAATCTTGGTCGTGAAAACATCTTCCCACGCGCCCTCCTATCATTTTCTCTGTCCCTCCCCACCAGGACAAAATGGAAAAAAAACAAAAAAAAAAACACAAAAAGTAATACGTCTTACTAAGAGAAAGGACAAGGAAACCTACTTTGCGGCAAATCATACCCCACCAGGGCACGTGTTGTTTACTCTACCCTGCGAAAAACAACGGTATCCTCGAACACTCACACTTTTCTTTTAAAGTCAACATGGCCGCCGCTGAACGTCTGCGCTGGAGTAGTTGCTTCACTGTCCTTGGCGAGTAGTGGATGCCGGCTTGTCTAAAAGTAGCTCGCTGGTTTGTTGTTTGTTTGCTTTTCTGTTATCATAAACGGAAACAAATCTCATAATGCAACTTTGAACAGATAAGAAGTGCAGCAGACAAAATAGAGGTCGTCCATATATGACGTCAGTCAATTTTCCCCAATTGTTACCCCAATATATATATATATATATATATATATATATATATATATATATATATATATATATATATATATATATATATATATATATATATATATATATATATATATATATATATATATATATATATATATATATATGTTTATTAAGAGAAAAAAAATCACAACATAAATCACACACATATATATATATATCCTGTGGTCAGGATCTCTTCTCTCGTAACTGTCACTTGATGTCGTTCTGTATCTTCTTACTGAATTAGAATTATTTCTAATTAGTTCAGAGAGAACGGGCGAGGGATTGACTTAGTCGCTGAAGGCTGGAGAAGTCGCCCAATACTCTTCAGAAGTCATATCTCACCCCACAATTTCATTAGTGACTCTATCTCCTCTACTTTCACATTACATATTCAAACTCTAACTCAGAAATACTCTATTTATACCTACCTGCGACACTCTGAAACGAGCAAATATATCTGTATCTTCATAGACGGGGTGGGCAGATGTAAAGTTCACAACTGATAAATTCAGCGTTGTGCTTGATTTCTGAAATATCATATGAAGACTCCCTAAAATAGACGCACCATCCTTCTATTTAGAACCCTACCAAAACTGATCTTGAGCGAAGGTAGTTCCTTTAAAGACCCTCATTGAATACTCCAATTTTTGGCCATCGTTGGACCATCAGTACAGAGCAGGGGAGGCAATCCTGTGACAACGATCATTAGCTGTCCTTAGTATCTCTCCCTTATTCATA
The DNA here is from genome assembly GCA_024509875.1 of Oreohelix idahoensis. Classification (NCBI taxonomy): domain Eukaryota; kingdom Metazoa; phylum Mollusca; class Gastropoda; order Stylommatophora; family Oreohelicidae; genus Oreohelix; species Oreohelix idahoensis. The sequence continues at coordinate 128,087 of JAMPIV010016866.1, forward strand.
TCCAATGAACCTTCTATAGATGCTCTTAATACTGTTAAAATACTGTAAAGCTAATCTGTCAGCCCTTTCATTGATGCGTTCCCCTGCACGACCAGGACAGTAGATCCAAACAAGTTCCAGAAGATTCGAGGCTTCTTTGTGGAGACTGACACAATAATTACCTTTTTTTTAAAATGAGGTTTCAGATCGCCAACTTAGGGCTGCAGTAGGTGCCTCAACTTCCATTCTCATTTTGTCTTGTAAACTCCGGTGTGTTCCGCGACGACCCCTACCCTTTACTCTGGCTAAAAAGCCCCATCCTGATTTCTCACCACGGATTAGACACATCAGTATACACAATGTCAATATCATCCCCAGCTTGAGCATTTATCAGTTGATTGATTTCCAGCAAGTTGAGTAAGTCAGATGAGAACTGGACTACCAGCAAGTCATTATCAGCCTTGGCAGAGAGTGCAGAAATTGTGGCAGTGAGACAGCACAGCTGGAAATAAATAAATAAATAAATATTTAAACCAATATTTAAATCGATTTAAACCATTTAAAGTTTATAACAATTAGCCATCAGCTGTGATGATAGGAAACTCTATACAGAGCGATACAACAGGAGCTAATCTGATCATCAGAAGGATTGTCCCTCCGTCGATAAAGTGTTTCGGCCCCTTAACCTCCTTCACACTCTAAGGTGGGCGGGCCCACTTAGGTCATGACTCCAAAGTGTCAGTCTCCTGTTGTCTAGTGCAGAGAATCGAACCCACTCCACCTTTGTTGCAGCTTTCAAATTCATTCCTATTTCCTTCCAGCTGGAGGCAGTTGTGAAAGTAACTCCTATGTTGAAAACAAATTACTGTCTCGAGTTCCATAGCCCGTCGCGGTTGTTCCACGGCCAGCACGATGCCTTTTCCGCAGTTTTGCTGAGCCTCTTCAGTGCCCTTGTTCTTGACTGTCCCCTCAACCTCAACAGTTTCAGTAGATCATACACTCTTGCACCCACCTCGACAACCATGACCCTTGCAATGAACCCATCGCGCCTCAAGCCCGCGGCCAGATCATTATACTTGGCTACTTTGAACGAGTGTTAGTCGTCCAATCTGGATTCAAATGGCACGGTCAGCTCAATCATTATAATCTGGTGCGACGATGAGGGATGCAGCACTATATCTGGCCGTCTTCGAGATCTTCTGATACTCTCTGGATATGCCCCTAGCTCAGGTTTGTCTACTGCCATCTCCCAGTCATTTGTACAGTCAAGAAAAGATGATGGAAAGTATGTATTTTCAGTGCTCGGTCTGACTTTGCTGTTCGCCTTCACCCTTGCCAGGTCTACTGTAGCAGCCAGTTCATTTAGTACGTTGTTGTGGCGCCATGTGTATCGCCCTTGCCCTAATGACACCTTGCAAGCTGAGAGCACGTGTTCAAGTGTCTGCCTCTCATGGCACAGGGGGCACTGAGCATCATCAGACTTTCCCCATCTCACAAGGTTTGAGGTCGATGGCAGGAGGTCATACATTGATGTGATAATGAAGCTGAGTCTAAAAGGTGCTTCTTCTTCTTTGATCCTTAGCCGCCGACCGTCAAAGCAGTCAGTGGCCATCACGCCTAGTGGCGTCTTGTAGGGCAACAACAAATTGATTCCACTTTGCTCGGTCGGTGGCCATCCTTCGTACAGTGCCCCAACTCTGGTTCATTCTTTGCATCTCAGCCTCCACAGTCCTCCGCCAGGTTGTTTTTGGTCGGCCTCTCTTTCGTTTTCCTTCAGGGGTCCAAAGCATAGCTGTTCTTGTGATGGCATCGGGGTCTCTTCTGAGGACATGACCAACCCAGTTCCAGCGTCTGCCAGCTATGGTGGTGTGCATGTCCTCTTGCTTGCTACGAGTAAGCAGATCTTGGTTAGTGATGGTATTCGGCCAAAAGATTCGGTGAATTTTTCTTAGGCATGTTGTGTGAAAAGAGGACAATTTCGACATTTCCTTCTCTGTAACTCTCCAGCATTCAGCACCATAGAGAAGCACAGAAAGCACACAGCTCTGATATAATCTTAATTTTGTGCTTGTGCTGTATTGGGAGGACTTCCAGATGTTGTTTAGGCTAAAGAAGGCTGTTCTTGCCTTATTCATTCTGATGTTGATGTCTTTGCCTGCCCCGCCGTCTGGTGTTACAATGCTTCCTAGGTATGTGAAGGTATCTGTCTGTACCAATTGCTTATTCCTTACTGATATGGGCTCAGGGTTGCTCACATTGAGCGTCATGACCTCAGACTTCTTTAAATTGATGTTCAAGCCCACCTGCTGGCTAAACTTATTAAGTCTATCCGTTGTTTCCTGGATGTGTTGATGTGAATGTGCTAGTAGTGCAATGTCATCTGCATATTCCAGATCTTCCAATGTAGAAAATGTTGTCCATCTTATTCCTCTTGGACTGCCCTCTGTTGTCTGGCGCATCACCCAGTCTATGACTGTTAAAAATAGAGTGGTTGATAAGGGGCATCCCTGTCGTACTCCTGTCTTCACCTCAAAGGTTAGGTTGCTCTGCCCAACACTGCACGTAAAGTTTGCATAGAGGCTTTTTATGATTGACACTATGCAGCTTGGAATTCCATAAGCTCTCAGTATTTTCCATAAACTGTCCCTATGTATGCTGTCAAAAGCCTTTTCAAAATCAACGAAATTAATGTAAAGCTGTCTTTGCCATTCTGAGCACTGCTCTATAATGTTCCTGAGAGTGAATACTGTATATGATCTACACATCTCCTGTTCTTTCTAAATCCTGCTTGTTCTTTCCTCAGTTTGTGATCTACTGCCTTTGAAATTCTCTGTATAATTATCCTGCCTAGTATTTTGCTGGGAACTGAGAGAAGAGTGATTCCTCTCCAATTATTGCAGTCTGCAAGATCTCCCTTCTTGGGCAATTTGACAATTATTCCTTTGTTCCACTCTGATGGTGTTGTCCCCGTTTTTCCAGACTTGTGCAAATAGTGGTTCTAATAGTTCTGCTGCTAGCTCAGGGTCTGTCTTAAATAGCTCTGCATTTAAGTTATCATGGCCCGGAGCTTTGCCGTTCTTTAACCCTTTGATTGCTGTGATGAGTTCTTCTTTTCGTGGAATGTCTGTATTCACATCTAGATCGTTTTCAGCCTCAGGAACATTCAATTGTGTCTCTAGTGGTTCCTTGTTCAGAGTTTCTCTGAAGTGCTCTGCCCATCTTGTTTCTTGTCCCTCTGCTGTCGTGATGAGATTACCTTGCTTATCTCTTACTAATGTAATATTGTTTGCACCTCGTTTTCCGCTGATGAATTTAGTTATTTTGTATACTGTGCTTTGTTCATTTCTCAGTGCTGCCTCCTCTGCCTGTCTTGCAAGATCGTCTAGGAAATTCCTTTTGTTGGCTCGGGTTTGGCGTTTAACTTCCTTGTCGAACTGACTGTACTGTTCGCTATATAGTTGCTTTAACCTGGGGGACTTCGCTTCTGTTTTCTTTCTTTTCATTTCCTTTCTCATCGTTATGGTGTTTAAAGTTTCTGGTGTTATCCAGTCTTGCTTCTTCCTTTCCTGGAATCCTAAGCATGATTTGCTGCTTTCTTTGTATATTGTTGAAATGGTGTTGAAATTCTGGTCTATATCATCAGTCAATGTCTTTTCCTGACTTTTGGCAAATTGATATCGTTTCTTTATGTCGGCCGTAAAAGCTTTTCTGGTAAGGGAGTCCTTCAATTTGCTGATGTCAAACCTTTTCTGTGTAGTTACAGTTGGTGCAGCCCTTCTTAGTTTCACTTTCAGTTTTGCTACTACTAAATGGTGATCACTTCCCACATCTGCACCTCTTCTTACCTTTACATCTTGTAATGCATGTCTCCATCTACCGTTAACCATGATGTGGTCTATCTGGTTTCTGTCCCGACCATTTGGTGATTCCCATGTTAATTTGTGAATTTCTTTATGTGGGAAGAGTGTTCCTCCAATGACCAGGTTATTAATGCTACAGAAACTTATTAGTTTATCCCCATTTTCGTTTGCTGTTCCGCTGCCGCATTTCCCCATTGTTCTTTCATTATATGTATTGTGTGTACCAACTTTCGCATTGAGGTCTCCCATTACTATAACAAGATCATATCTAGGTGTGTCTTCCATTTCTTTCTGCAGTTGTTGATAGAATTCATCCTTGACCTCCTCATCGCTATCATTCGTTGGTGCGTAGCATTGTATTATTGTAGTGTTGGTGAATCTCCCTCTCAATCTTAATCTTATCAGTCTGTTGTTGATGGGTTTCCATTCCAGTAATGTCCTTTCTATTCCTTTCTGTAGAATAATGGCTACGCCTTCGTTGTGCTGTCCATCCTCTCTTCCAGAGTAAAGTACTGTTTCTCCTGTTGCTGTTTTAACTTTTCCTGCCCCTGTCCATCTGCTCTCGCTTATCCCTAGAATGTGTAACCTATAGTTTCTCATTTCTGCCGTGACCTGTCTTAGTTTACCTGTCTCGTACATTGTCCTGACATTCCAAAAACCTATTCTTGTATCCTGTTTTGCGGTCAGGACATCCGTTTTCATGTCAGTGACTTCCTTTCGGCTTTCACCACTGACAGTCATACGAGCCACAGACTCCGAATGTCCATCCCGCAGCAAAGTTTGTTCATTTATTATTGTTTCCGTAACTTCATTGTTTCTTTTACACAGACAGGGGTGTCAGCCCTGTGCTAAAACCCCCAACCTGGAGGACCAGGGTACCAGCTTTTGTCTGACCCCTACCCACACAGACCAGCTAAAAGGTGCGATATGCCATATATCATTCCATGTCAAGGACCTTTGCAGGGATCCTTCCCATGTAATCCATTGGCCTTGTTGGGTTTGCTGCATCGCTTTTAGCATCCTCTTATCATTCTCAGCTCCCCGTATCTCCTGAATTACCATATCTCTGCGTTTACTGTTTGATGCCTTGGACCACCAACGGATATCACCATGACCAAATCCCCGTCTATTCGTTGTGTGTATCCGATTACCTCCCTCAGCTTGAGCGACTCTTGGGCAGCACCAACAGCTTCATTCACTTTCCACTTCCTTCCAGTTTTCAGTGTGGGCTGAATGGACTTAACTACGTCATCTGCTGACTCGCACAGCATCATTGCGAGCCTTGCCTATCCTACTTTGTGTTCTTCAACAACTGACTTGAAGGGAAGCACAAGCTTTGCCTTCTTGCAGTACAGTGCTACGTCTGACAGACCTGGTGGCACTCCTAGCCATTTTCTCATGAACTTATTGACCTTTTGTTCTAAAGCTTCCAGTGTACTGGTGCTTATTTCATATATTAGCAGTGACTATAGCAATTTAGGTATCAATATGAACTGAAGGCACCACAGTTTGAACTTTCCTAGGAATCTGCTTTGGTCTATGATCTGTAGTCCTCTGCCTGCCATTTCTATTGAATTGCCTTTGAGTCTTTTAATGAGGCATCATACACCCTGCCAAGACTTTTCAAAGGTTCCTCAATAACAGTAGGGATTCTTTGGTTTGAAACCATGAATGTGACCTCATATATCTTCCCTTTCCTGACTGATAAGGTCCTAGACTTCTTAGGTTTGAAGCTCATTATGCGCCAGCTGACTAGTTCATCCAGGCGTGCTAACATTCCCCGGGCCTGGTGTTCATCTGATGTCAGAATTGTTATGTCATCCATGAATGCTTTAAACGGTGGCATGTGATACCTTCCATTGAGCTTCGGACCTGTTGCAAATCCTTCAGCCGCTTTGAGGATTACCTGCATAGAAAACACGAATAATATCGGAGAGATGGTACATCCCATCGCAATTTCAACGTGTAGGTCAATCCACTTTGTTGTGTACTCTCTGGTTGAAAATCTGACAAAGAACCCTGAAAAATACAGCATCAGCATTGCTGCAATTTCTTGTGGAACATGGTACATTTCTAGGGCCTGCCACAACATCTGGTGTAGATCCAACCAGATTACATGGAGATTTGTTCTGTCAGACTTTGCCTTTTGAATTGCTTCCCAGATCATTGTGGCATGCTCTAGACACCCTGGTGTAGCTGGCATACCTCCTTTCTGGATGGTAGTGTCAATGTATCCATTCTCCAGAAGGTATGTGGTGAGACTTTTAGCCATCACTGAGAAGAATATCTTCCCTTCCACATTAAGTAGTGAAATTGGCCTGAACTGACTAATGTCTGTGAAATATTGTTCCTTCGGGATGTAGACTCCATTCGCCTTTCTTCATTCTTTGCTTACAAATTGGTTTTTCCAAGCATTTTTCAGCAAACGGAGCAGCCGTTTCAGAACTTCAGGACATCTCTTATACACAACATATGGGACATCATTAGAACTTGGAGCTGACTTGCATTGTGCTTTCTGGACAATGCTTTCTATTTCTTGCATTGTTGGTGGCTTGGTGTTGAATTCAGCTCCTGGCTTCTTCTTCGATCCTTAGCCGCGGACTGTCAAAGTAGTCAGTGGCCATCACGCCTGGTGCCGAATTGTAGGGCAGCAACAAATTGCTTCCACCTTGTTCGGTCGGCGGCCATGCTTCGTACAGTGCCCCAACTCTGGTTCATTCTTTGCATCTCAACCTCCACAGATCTCCGCCAAGTTGTTTTTGGTCGGCCTCTCTTTCGCTTTCCTTCGGGGTCCATAGCATAGCTGTTCTTGAAAGGGCATCAGGGTCCCTTCTGAGGACGTGGCCAACCCAACTCCAGCGTCTGCCAGCTATGATGGTGTGTATGTCCTCTTGGTTACTTCGAATAAGTAGTTCTTGGCTGGTGATGGTATTCGGCCAAAAGATTCTGTGAAATTTCCATAGGCACATTGTGTGGAAAGAGGACAGTTTCGACTTTTCCTTCTCTGCTACTCTCCAGCATTCTGCACCATAGAGAAGCACAGAAAGTACACAGCTGTCATATAATCTTAATTTGGTGTTTGTGCTGTGCTGGGAAGACTTCCAGATGTTGTTAAGACTAGCAAAGGCTGTTCTCGCTTTATTCATTCTGTCGTACTCCTGTCTTCACCTCAAAAAATAGGTTGCATAACCCAACACTGCATGTAAAGTTAGAATAGAGGCTTTTTATAATGGAAACAATACAGCTAGGAATTCTATAAGCCCTCAGTATTTTCCATAGGCTGTCCCTGTGTATGCTGTCAAAAGCCTTTTCAAAATCAACAAATGTGATGAAATCTGAATCCTATCTCGGCCCTCATTCAACACATTACACCGTACATAAATTCCGAGAAGTCATACAACCAATCAAAACCGCAGCTCAGTACACTCAGTGCTAATATTTTGTAAGGCCTTTTAGTAGGAAGACGAGAAAGTGTAGATGTTGACAATTTTTCGAAAGACAATGTGCAGAGATGAACGGAATATATCAATGATGAGGAACATAATTCGATAATAGGGATCATTAGCTATTAGCAGATATCTATAATTTCACTGGAAGTGGTGTAGAACCGAAGAAAATGTGTATTTAAGGCATCGAAGCATGAACCATGTTGTGCTGTGACATGTTTAGGCTGCTCCAGTGAAATGTCGGATTAATCTAGACATAAGAGAAATACTGCAATAGACAGACCTTAGCCCTATGAATAATATAAGCTTTGGATGAATGAAATCCGTTCATAGATAACGAAACTAGAACGATTTCAAGTTTTTCATATAAGCACAGAACGTCTAAGATTTTCACTTTTTCTGGTCAGCAAAATACTTTGGCCTTGATGCTTTCTCGTACGAGAAACCTTGGCCTATAAAAGGCGGAAGGTACCAACAGTCATGCACTTGCCACACAATTCAAAACTTCAGACACGAGCAAAATCGTTTACTACCAGACTCCATTGCCATCTGCAGGGTAACACAGTCTGTAGAGCCATTAAAAGCCTGTCTGCATGTATTTGAAGGTAAGAAAGAATTTAATTACATATGTACATATAATTACCTGGCGGAGGACTGTGGAGGCTGAGATGCAAAGAATGAACCAGAGTTGGGCACTGTACGAAGGATGGCCACCGACCGAGCAAAGTGGAATCAATTTGTTGTTGCCCTACAAGACGCCACTAGGCGTGATGGCCACTGACTACTTTGACGGTCGGCGGCTAAGGATCAAAGAAGAAGTACATATAATTATATTATTAATATGTGCCTTAAAGAAGTGGATAAGCAAGGTCGCCCTTCTTGGGCGTTGTCGTATATTTTTGATAGGGGAATTAAGACTTGGGTTGGTCCTTTCTGAATAGATTAGAATAAGTGATAGCAACAGTGAGAGAAGATAACAGAAATAGATTTTCACGAGTGAGATGGTAGAAATTAATAGAGTCTGTCCCTGAAATCGAGAATCTTCTCTCTTTCAGCCTATCTTCTACAATAGATCTAGAGGAGTCAGACAGTCTATAATAATATATATATATATATATATATATATATATATATATATATATATATATATATATATATATATATATATATATATATATATATATATATATATATATATCCACTCACATACACACACACATAAGTGACGACAGTTAGACGCACAGACGTGGAAAAACTATAACAATGGAATACAGATATGTTGGAACGAGCTGACCGACACGCTTGAATAAAGTTTATGTAAATTTATTAACATAAGGAAAATTTACCACAACACATAAATGTTAATATCAAGCATAGAAAATACATATAAGGTAATGAATTGCTACAAGAATGATAGACCCATAGGTATAATCTTTTCCCTCGATGTATAGCCCACAGTCCTGTTAGAAGAAAATGTGATAGCCCCAAAGAGTCACGGATGCATACGCTATAATCTAAGAGTTCCCTTTAAAGGTATGAACAGAACGGATACTCTACTCTATCCTAAGGAAAATATCATTAGCAACAAAACTGCATAAAGGAAGTTAAGCCAGCAAAATGGGTGCCAAAAATACAACAATAAAGGAATCACTCAGTCCTGCATTCACTCTATTCATGTCAGCCGTGGCCACGCGCATGCATTCGTACTTACAGCTTTTGGTAGCAACTTCTGGAAAATCAATTTTTAGGACATACACATACAGAATCTCCGGTGTTTTTCTTGGCCAAGGGAACCCCAGCCCCGCAAAGACAGGTTGAATTCACTACTTCAGGGAACGTTTCCTTGGTTATTATTATTTAGGATATCTGTTTATGTCACATTAAAATTGTCCAGGCACGAAAGTTAACAGCGAGCACAGTGTCAATAGCTTAGGTTTTCCAGTACTTAGGAATGTCAGGTCGGTGCCTTCTCTCAGTATAGAAATTTAATTTGGTCACACCACAATTAGTCAAAAATGTCGGAATGTTAATGATTTGTAATTTTTCTCGCCACAGGGCTGCATGTACATGAGAGTTTGTGAAGAAATCTAATCTGGCTCAATAGGCCCAGTATAGGCATTTAGTCTTTAAAACCGTTAGTGAGATTTGTACTCTGTCTATTTCTGGAGGCAAACGCCCTGCCAGACAGGTGTTAACTTGTAGACCCACGTGGTTAAAGATAAAAATGTTTCTTCTCTCAGTTGTACTAAAACCGCTGGTAAAAATTGGGCTGACCCAAAACTCCAAACAGCACTACAGGCGATCACCACGACTAGAATTATTCACTAGATAGGTATTCTAGAAGCTCGACAAAAATTGACGAGAAAACTAAGAACTTCGCTATACAAGCTTATTCTCTAGCACGAGCGATCCGTCTACTGCAACTTAGGAGGACTGAATGCATGAAGTCTAACTACTGGGGTTTATATCTTATGAAAAGAAATGATTTCCTAATTCTCGAAAACCCGAAATAGTTCCCGTCTTAACACTTCACATTAACTCAGACGCCGGCCATAAACTGCCAATGCGCGTCTTCACACCTACTGCTAACTATGGTCATCTCTGAGCGATGCATGTGTTTCACCTTACACCTATCGCCGAGAAATCTACCCTAAATGCGTCGTGTCAGATGAAAATGTAGACGATTGTCTGCCATGTTTTCTCTGTCGAGAACGAATTTCACACTATTCGCTCTCACCGAGGACTGAGCTTACGCAATAAAAATGCGTTGTTAAATAAGAAAAGAGACAGGCGAAGGTATGAATGGGAGTTATATTTTCACAATCAAACGAATGCGAAAAAAGAAAAAGGATAAAGGAGCGATAATAAAGTAGAAGACGCGGGTAGAATAGAGAAAGATATAGAAATTTATTAATCATAAATCTCTCTGCAACAGGTGTCACGAGTGGTTTCAGAGTCTTCTGAGACAAGACAAAAGAAGTCTGAGTAACGTCTAAAACAAGACTAAAGTCTGAGTTATGGTGTTGAATGTGGTTGAAGTGAATTATAGCTATCAAGAGTAAGAGATCAGATAACGAATCTCCCCTCCTGCCACTCAATGACTATGTTTCTAAGCTACTTTCACTCCACCTCTCTCTTTCTCTGCTAAGAGTAAGGAACAGTGCACGTTAGTGACTCCACAAACAATCAAGTACAAGTACATATAGTAAAGTAGTCTGATCCGCGATAAACAATGCTAGTAATAATAAGAATCATAAGAATAATCACTTAGATTCAAACTAGATATTCTACTACTCATTCTGCAGGGAACCCTGAAATAAAGAAGCCCCTACACAAACCAAATCCCGCTGACTTCATCTGGTCAGCAACACAGCTGTTAAATCCAGTTTCAGAAACCCTATCCCGCAGTTACTTCACGCTCTCTCCTCACTACCATTTATCTGAGTCCAACTCTCCCAAAGTCCTTCGTTGGCACACTTGTGTTTATATTCTGCTTGGAGTACAGCTGTTGGCGGATCGCAGACGGAGATATGTTGACCCTATCGATGCTGCTGATAATCCGTGGAACCAACTGTTACCAACAGATTACTGGTGACAATGTATATATTTATTATAATATTTATCTGTCGGAGGGAAGATATTGGTTTTTAGAATCAGGATGCTTTCCTGGCCAAAGATATATCACCCATGATTGATTGATACTTTTGTTATATGGGTTATCTCCCCTGGAGATCGAATTTGGCGTATGAATCTGGATTTCGTTAGTCTGTGCCTTGTTGGGCCAGAAAACAGATTGTTCTTGCTTAGGTGTATGCAGGAATGTTTATGGTCCGAGTCTATGTCTACTCTGTGTCTATTTCAGACGATTCGGTCTTATATCGTGATATCTTGGTATGTCTATGTGGAACTATTTTTCCTTGTACTGTACTTTGGGGTCAGGTACTTTCGGCGCATGAAGATACGTTCGGGAGTTCTTCGGCGATGAAGGAGCCTGGCGGGACGTCATGTCTTAGACCTGTCCAAAGTTTGTGATCTCTTCGATTTATTATGGGGACGAAGATAGTTTCTTCTAGGATTGTTAAGTCCATGAGTTCCCCAGTGTTGATTCAGTAACGCCAGGAGAGCGTTTGTGTTTGCTAGTGTATTTCCTATGCCAAGGTAAAAGAACTGTTCACTGAACTCTTTCATTCCTAGGCTCAAATGGGCAGATGTCTATAGGAATTTACCTATGTCTATATGTCGGGACGACATGTTATCTAGCAGCACCGAATATGTTTATATGCAGCAATTATGAGGACAGAATATGCTGATACCAGTAGAAACATTTGTGTTTATGAACAAAGCTTCTATTGAAGATTTGCTATACATCCGTATAGTGAGCGATGCTCAACAGGGAACCAGAAGCCATTTTGGACCCTAACTTTTTGTCGATCATCAATCAGAGAACGGGGATGCCCCTTATTATCCGGTGATGATTAAGAGATCACAGCTATAAAGAAAACCAAATACTGGTGGGTTAATATTGTCTTCACATAGATTTGCTGAACTTTACCTAAAGGAATCTTCGCTAGAAAAGAGGTCCTGTTTAGGAGTCATGTTTGAACAGTATTTATTAACTGACATGCTCGGTCAGTAAGGCCTGATGATTGTTGTAAAGTGCAATCTTTACTATCTTGCAATATAATACATTTATATACTTATTATGTTCGCAAATATTTTGTAAACAAAGTATTTCCTTTTTAAGTGCTTAAGGAGAAGTCATTTTTGAGTTACTTCCCTTGAAAGGAGTTCCGTCATCTTCGATCGGACTCCGCGGACGAATTTAGGCCTACTGCGATTTATTCTTTGGCTGGGTAGGAATAGATTGTTCTTGCTTCAGTATATCTATGGCCTGAATTTATACGTAGTGTTTGTATGAGTAGGACGAGTCTGTCTTATATATGGATATCTTTACATTTCTAAGTCGAACTATGTTGGTTGTCGCTAGAAAAGGTCAAAGGCTATGCAGCGGAAGTATCGCTAGCAAGGGGTGTGATTCATGGCTGTCATCCTGTCGGGATGTCGAATTTTGTTGTAGCCGGCCTATCGCCGAAAAAGTGATCTATAAGTAGATGGGGAAAAGTGATAGTCATTTAGACATGTTGTATGTACTTTACCCCAGTGTTTATTCTCTTTTGCCAAGGAATGGCAAAGTTATATTTCGCATAGAAAGGTAAAACCACAATTTATTATGAACTTGGGCTTCGCCATCGTTGTCGATAAGCAGATGCACAGTGGTACTTTTGAAAAGAATATTTATTCAAAGGAAGATGACATTCCTATGTATCAGCACTAGATTATATGATATTATTCAATTACCTCTATGATAGAAGCTATGAAGAAATGAGGACATTTAACGAATGACCAATTTTGGTCTGTATCTGTTGCGTGATAAATTCTCGCAACATCATTTTATTACAATATCTATTTTATAACGCAAGGGCAACAACTGCTTGAAATTTATAGTCACTTTTCTCGGTAAGCATTTGTCTTCTCGCGTTGGTATCGAATGCAGTTAAGTTTGAGCTGTGGTCATTTTGCGCTGGACTGCGCATGACTTGTCTTGCTTCTTGGTCGATCGGTTTCCGCCCACCACTAGTGGGGTGAGCGATTTGGAATGGCGAAAGAGATGCCTCGTTGAAGAGGGGATCTCCGCTATTTTTTGTTCTGTCAGGGATGTGTAGTCCTCTTAATGGATATTTCTTTTATTCGAGATAATACCTCTAGTGTTTCCCACATGTCGGGAGGCGTGATATTTCTGTGTATTTCATGAAAGCAAGGTAAATTAACATTTTCATTAACTCTATCGATTTTTGGTCGTGAACGATTTCTGGCTCATAGCCTGTCTTCGAAAGTCGTCGTCACGAGATGTTTTCCTAGCTCACATGTCGCTGTATTGTGCTGCATCGGTTGATGCAGGTCCCAAGGACTATTACTTGCTACTTGGTTACCTGAACTAGGTTTGAAAAACCTTTATTATCTAGAGGATATTTTTTGAGGACATTATTTATACTTCGGCAGACGTGTCTGTCTTGCTGAAGTCAGACTAAGGAGAGTGAACTGATCTCATACATCTGGTTATCTCCTGGCTGTTATAGAAAAGGATGGAGTTTTCCACCTGACTACATTTACAGCACTATGAAATATAACATGCACCTGACTCATCATTGTAATGCTGTCTACCGTCTATTGCTGTATTGAATGTTGCTGTGATAATGACTGTTTGATGTGCCTACATATTCGCGTAACCATTTTGTCACTGTGGCGTCCACAATAAATAATGAAGAAAAACGTCAACGGCTGTTACAAGAATCATTGACTTTATACGTCGTGAGTTTACTGACGTCCTATGTGGATTGCCCTGTTATTTTTGTATGAACATTGTTTTGACTGAACACATCTGCACACCACACAAAACCAGACATGCGGATACCATCCATCATCATATGGCATCACGCATCATTTGGTGGCCATAAGCTGGTTTGATTCTGGTACCAGCAAACACGGGGTCCCTTACCCACTTCATTTTCAACAAGAATTCATCAACATCCTTCAAGAAATTAACATTCTTCAAGACAGCCAACATCTTCAAAATTTTCAAAGTACTCGGCGTTGCCCGGTAAAAGTCAAAATTTCAATTTTTTGACGGAAACAAGAATTTGACAGTACCCGGCGTTGTTACATGTTGCCGGATAACTCGGACTGCTGTTATCTTTTACGCAAGTCAAGCAAGTTGCTGCTGTCAAGGTTCCAGTGCTGTCGTTTTTGTGAAGGTCAAGTGCCGGTTGAAACGGGTTGTTTTCTGAAGAAGGCCAAGTACCGATTTCCATCAACTTACTTTTGGATTAGAAGGTCAAGTGCCGAAACAACTCAACACACAGTATGTCAGAAGCTCTTGTACCATCGTGTTAGCAGTGGAAGCAGTTCAGATGTGCCATCATCGTTGGAGCTTCGCTCTTTAGGACGTTGATTGACATCCGTTTTTTCTGCTGTTCTACGATTGGAAGCCTATAAGTTAAGTGGCCTGTTTGTATGTAAACTGTGCCCTTATACTTCTGCTGAGTCTTCTGTGTATCATCTCATTCTTTATGTTATATGTTTATATGTTATTCGTATATTTATATGTTTATATTTCAGCGGGTTCTCGGTTGGGTGGTGTCTCCGTTAGATTATGCCACGTCATAGAGGTCGTCTATTGTGAGCGTTTTCTGTAGGGTTTGCAAATTTCCGATACTGGAATTTGCTAAGCGACTTCTGTTGCTATTTATGTTAGCTGTGATGACATGTTTTAATATTGTTTTCGTTATTATTTCGCATTCTTTAGTTTTGTTTTGATTTGTTTGTATTTGTTAGCCTACTCTTGTCTATAATTTAGTTTCATACAACATTTTTGTTTATACACTGTGGTGTCATGTATTTTGTTTAATTCTATCGTAGATATCGTCACATTTTTTGTGATATTTCATTAATTTCTGCTTTATTTTTAGTTGATTTCTGCGAACGTTTTTGTATTGTTGCTGATCTTTGTTATTGTTTACATTGTTATTGTTTACATTGTTTGCATTGTTTACATTTTCAATGTTTACATTCTGCATGTGTTTACATAGTCATTGTTTACAGTTATAGTAATTAGTTAATGGGCTATGCTAATGCACTGTTACTACTACACTGATGATAAATGAATGATGAATAGTGTTGTGCACTATTGAATGAGAAGTGCACTTATGATCAAGAATTGATTGGTGATATTTCATATACAAGTTCTTTGATTGGAGACTTGTTTCCCACAGAGACTGGGATAATATAAGGTGATGTGAATATACAAGTGCTTAATTAAGACTTGTTACACTTAGGTTTGAAATAAATTAGTTAATTATTTCAGGTTTTGGACTCATATGTTAGACAACATGTCTACATTTGAGCACTTTATTGAGCAGGGTAAATTGCTTGGGAAGACTGGTGATAAGTTAGAAGAATTTGCAACTGCTCGATATGATAAAGCAATGGAAGCTGAACAAAAGAAACTGCATATGGAAGCTGAACAAAAGAAACTGCAGATGCAGGTGGATGAAAAAAGATTCCAAATGGAAATGGAAAAACAAAAAAGGGAATCAGAAGCTGAGGAAAGAAAACTCCAGCTAGAGGCTGAAAATAAAAGACTTGAAAAAGAGGCTGAAAATAAAAGACTTGAAAAAGAGGCTGAAAATAAAAGACTTGAAAAAGAGGCTGAAATAAAAGACTTGAAAAAGAAGCTGAAAGACTTCAAATAGAGGCTCAGGCTGAGGAGAGAAGATTACAGAGAGAATCTGATGAGAGGAAAGAGAAAGCAAAAATGGAACATGAAGAAAAGGTCTTAGCTTTAGAGTTGGAAAAATTGAAATTGATGAACATGAGTAATGGTAATGATTCAAACAAGGGTTCATCTTCTGGTAAGGCTAATAATGATACTTTTAAGATTAAGTTGCCAACTTTTAGTCCTTCCAGTGATGACATAATGTTCTATCTGGACAGATTTGAACAAGCATGTACAGCTCATAACATAGACAAAGCAAAATATGTTTATCAGTTATCAGGGATACTGACAGGTAAAGCTCTAAGTATATATTAAATATGGTGGATGAACCTGACAAGAACAATTATGAGGTTGTCAGGGCCGCTCTGTTAAAGAAATATCAGCTTAACGAAGACGGCTATCGTCTACAATTTAAAAACATGTTACCTGAAAATGGAGTTGAATTCTCCGAGTTTATTGCAAGAATACGCATTACTTTCTCACGATGGGTTGAACTATCTAAGACGGAAAAAACTTATGAAGGACTTATGGACTTAATACTTAGAGACAAAGTCATGTCGTCTGTCAATGAGTCTTTCCTTGCTTTCCTTCATGAACGTAAACCTAAAACAATAAAAGAAATGGAAGATTTCTGTTGCCAATACGTAACTGCACACCCACACATAACCATGGGTAACTCTAAGGTGAAAGAAGGTTTACCAGTTGCTTCGGCAGCTCCGTATGGTCAAAACTTTGCTCGTAGATTCCAACAAAATTTTGATAGAAAGAGCAGCGGTAATTTCTGTCAAAATCATGGAAACCAATTTCATGGTGATTCTTCTTCGAAGAATTGGAGACAACCTGATAGTGGTCGTTACTATCACCCTAATAATTATAGGCATTTCAAAAGAGGATATGGTAATAGAGGTTATTCCTGCCGAAGACCTCAGAACCAAACAAATAGATGTTCGCATCAATGTGAACATGATAGTAATCGTGGAAACTGGAATTCGAACCAGGATAACAATTACAATAGAGACAATAATAACTGCAGAGATAATAATAACTCTGATAACTTCAGAGGTAATAATAGTCGGGGTAGATCTCAACACAAAAAAAAGAGATATCAGCAGGCTAATGCTGTACAACAGGAAACTGAGGGAGCCTGTAATCATGTTGTTGATAATAAAAACTTTGACGCTGTCACTGGTTCTGCTTTTGACTTTGAGAGAGCAAACAAATGCCCCCAATGCAGTACTTTATTCGAACCGGGTACCATAACTACTTTGAGTTGTGGTCACCCACTTCCCGCTCTTCCTGCTGCTGTTGCGCATGACGGGAGGGGTTCTTTAATTCTACATAAGGGTCTTGTTAATGATACTCCGGTCTCACTACTTTTCGATACCGGATGCACCACTATTGGTGTTAGACAATCGCTTGTAGATCCATCTTGTGCTACAGGAAGGGTTATTAAATGTGTCACATTTGGCGGCACTCTAGAAAAATATCCTACTGCTGTAATTCGCATTGCCACTCCTTTCTTTACTGGAGATGTGCATGCTAGTCTCTTACCTAATCCTATTGCGGACCTTATTATTGGTCGTATTCACGGAGTTAGGGAGTGTACCCCACAGCAGATTGCTGCTTGGGAAGATAATAACATGCAAGCTACAAATGCAGTAGTTACAAGAGCACAAGCTCTACAAACACCCGAATCTTCACTGAATAGTGATAATGAAGTTGATAGCCAAGATAGTCACTTAGTAATCACTCGTGACTCTTTCATAAAATTGCAAGAAGAAGATCCTTCTTTAAAAAAATTCTTCGTTCTTGCGAAGAAAGGTGATCCGAATCAGGATACAAATAGAAAATCTTGGATTGCAATGAGAAACGGCGTACTTGTACGTATGGTACAAGATTCGACTACGTCGGCACATTCGCAAATTCTTGTTCCCAAGAGCATGAGAGTGCAAATATTGCAACATGCTCATGACTCGCAATGTGCTGGACATATGGGTTTTGCCCGTACGAAGTCGAGAGTCCTTGCGGCTTTCTTTTGGCCTTTTGTCAATAAGGACATTCGTATTTACTGCCGATCATGCAAGGTATGTCAGGAGGTCAAATCTAGAGGACCACGACATGCTGCGCCTATCCAGGCTGCTGACATTCCTATTCGGCCGTTTCAGAAAATGGCCATAGATATTATTGGCCCTTTTAAGGTCAAGTCGGCCAGAGGACATCAGTTTACCCTTACATGTGTCGATATGTGCACACGTTGGCCAGAGGCTATTCCTCTTAAGAGCATATCTACTACAGATATCGCAGATGCTCTTTGGTTGATATTTTCTCGCTTGGGGTTCCCCAGAGAAATATTGTCAGACCATGGCACTCAACTCATATCTGACACTATGTCACAGGTAATGTCTACCTTACATATTGAACGATCTCTCAGTAGTATCTACCATCCTATGTCTAATGGGTTAGTTGAGCGTCTGAATAGAACGCTCAAGACTTTGCTTGGTAAGATAACTGAAGATCATCCTCAAGATTGGGACAGGGTTTTACCCGCGGCTCTCTTTGCCTATAGAGAAGTCCCTAATGAACACACAGGATTTTCTCCCTTCGAACTTGTCTTTGGCGCGCGTCCGCGTGGCCCTATGTCTTTATTACATGATCTCATCACTGCCGATGATATTAGCGATGAAACTCAATCCTCATATGAGTATGTCATTGCTCTTAGACAAAAGATCATTGAGGCATGTAAGCTAGCAACTGCTTCATCAGAAATTGCTAAAGAGAAGGCAAGACAGTTTGCTAACAAGAATAGATGTCTACGACAACTTTGTCCAGGTGACAAAGCATTCGTCCTACTCCCCAGTAGGGAAAATAGACTTCTTATTGCATGGAAAGGTCCGTATGCAATAGTCTCTCGGATTTCCGATGTTGACTATGTGGTAGATATTGATGGAAAGCATAAAACTTTCCACATAAACATGCTTTCGGAATTTCACGAACGTCCGGACTATTTGCTGCCTATTTTCCAGGCAACGGATGATGCTCCTGCACCTCACGGTCATTATTCATCCCTGTCTGTCATACAGGATGAGGAAGCTACCTTCTCTGATGTCAACCTTCCCCTTCCAGTGGTTCCATTACATTCTACGGAATCTTGGAAAAACGTTTCGGTTTCTCCTAATCTTTCTGGTGACGAACATCGACAAGTCTCGTCGATGTTACAAACATTTCAGGATGTTCTCACTGACATTCCTGGACACACAGATGTCATAGAACATGACATAATTCTTACCGACAATAATCCAATTAGGGTTAGGCCGTATCCTATTCCTATACACTTTCAGTCGCAGGTGGAAAAGGAATTGGATGAAATGATTCAATTAAATATAATTGAACCATCGACTTCACCATATTCTTCTTCCATGGTTATTGTCCGGAAGAAGGATAAGAACATACGAATTTGTGTTGATTATCGCAAATTGAATCAGGTCACAAAGTTCGATGCTGAACCGATGCCTTTGTTAGAAGATCTACTGATTAGACTTTCTAATTCTAGATTCTTCACTAAACTTGACTTGTCTAAAGGTTATTGGCAAGTGCCTTTAGCAGAGCATGCCAAACCCTTACTGCTTTTTCTACACCTAGGGGTCTATTTCAATGGAATGTTATGCCTTTTGGTCTCATGAACGCCCCTGCCACTTTCGTTCGCATGATGCGTCGAATTCTGTCACATCGTTCGGATGTCATCGCATACTTAGATGACATCTGTCTCTTCAGTGATACCTGGGAAGATCACTATTTAGGGTTATATGACTTACTGTCCACTCTACGTGAGAATAATTTGACAGCGAAACCTTCTAAAGCTTTTGTTGGTTTTTGGTGAAATCTCTTTCCTGGGTCATCGTGTTGGTCATGGTCTCTTGAAGACAGAAGACCACAATACTTCCAAAATACTGAACATCTCTGTTCCTAAAACGAAGAAACAAGTTAGGAGTCTCTTAGGTTTAATTCAATTTTATGGGAGATTTATTCCAAATTTTTATCTTCGATCATGGCACCTCTCTCAACATTGTTGAAGAAAGGTTCGCCTAATCTGGTCCGTTGGGTCTGGAGAATGCCAATCTTCACTAGACCAAATCAAGAAATATATTTTCTTCTCCTCCCATCCTAAGATTACCTACTCTTGATAGGACTTTTGTTCTTCGAAGTGATGCTTCATCCACTGGGATTGGAGCAGCACTGATGCAAGAATATGCAAATACTCTGCATCCTGTTATGTACATTTCTAGAAAACTAAATGCGGCAGAGAGGAACTACTCGGTTTTAGACCGTGAGTTGTTAGCGATGGTTTGGTCAATTCTAAAGCTACAAAGATTCCTCCTGGGCGCACATTTCATTCTAGAGACTGATCAGAAAGCTCTTACAGCTATTCAGACTAAGAATTTGAAGAGTTCGAGATCCACTCGATATGCTATAGCTCTTCAACCTTTTCACTTCACGGTACGAGCTATCCGTGGTGCGGATAATGTGATGGCTGACATTTTGTCTAGATGCCCACATGACTCTAACTAATACTTCTGTCCTATATTCCTATATATTACAGAGTCATAACACACCTATATTACTACAATAGATTAGCACATCTGTACTCACTTTATATGTACACACTATCGTGCTTTGTTGTCATCTTCTTCTGTTCGTTTTTAAGATGATAGAGGAGGACTGAGTAGTTAATATAAGGGCCGTTAGTTTACTAAACAGCCACAATTATTAATAATGTATTGTACCTTATGAAGCATATTAGTTATTAATTAGCATTATATTGCTTGTACTTTCTCAGAATGTCATTGTTGAGCTGAGGACTTACCTTACTAGTATCAAGCATGACGAGTTTTCTAGATTGTGTACTTACCCTCGGAATACCAGAGCATATGTCCTGGATCGTCATGTAGTTTAACTTTACTATGTACTTATGTCATTACATGTCAAATAATGTACTATTTAAATTTTCCTATCAGATTTGTACATCCATTTTTAAAGACAATATTAGAGTATGCTGTTTAATGATGATTATAGTAACTTGCATACGTATATTGTGTTTACATGCTAACGTGATGTGTGTTGGTGACACCTCCCCGATGTGAATATTTTTGAGACATATTTATTTTTCTGTTGAGGTATATCCTCACCAGACACTCTATATTTAGCCTCATGTTAGGCAATTTAATTAATTATCAGCGCATAATTCGTGCGTTTTGAGCCGCTTATCGCATGCTCTTTGATATTTAAAAAAAAAAATATGTTCCACATTTTTTTTTATCGGGAGGAGGTGGTGATATGTTGCGTGATAAATTCTCGCAACATCATTTTATTACAATATCTATTTTATAACGCAAGGGCAACAACTGCTTGAAATTTATAGTCACTTTTCTCGGTAAGCATTTGTCTTCTCGCGTTGGTATCGAATGCAGTTAAGTTTGAGCTGTGGTCATTTTTGCGCTGGACTGCGCATGACTTGTCTTGTTGTTTGGTCGATCGGTTTCCGCCCACCACTAGTGGAGTGAGCGATTTGGAATGGCGAAAGAGATGCCTCGTCGAAGAGGGGATCTCCGCTATTTTTTGTTCTGTCAGGGATGTGTAGTCCTCTTAATGGATATTTCGTTTATTCGAGATAATACCTCTAGTGTTTCCCACATGTCGGGAGGCGTGATATTTCTGTGTATTTCATGAAAGCAAGGTAAATTAACATTTTCATTAACTCTATCGATTTTTGGTCGTGAACGATTTCTGGCTCATAGCCTGTCTTCGAAAGTCGTCGTCACGAGATGTTTTCCTAGCTCACATGTCGCTGTATTGTGCTGCATCGGTTGATGCAGGTCCCAAGGACTATTACTTGCTACTTGGTTACCTGAACTAGGTTTGAAAAAACCTTTGTTATCTAGAGGATATTTTTTGAGGACATTATTTATACTTCGGCAGACGTGTCTGTCTTGCTGAAGTCAGACTAAGGAGAGTGAACTGATCTCATACATCTGGTTATCTCCTGGCTGTTATAGAAAAGGATGGAGTTTTTCACCTGACTACATTTACAGCACTATGAAATATAACATGCATCTGACTCATCATTGTAATGCTGTCTACCGTCTATTGCTGTATTGAATGTTGCTGTGATAATGACTGTTTGATGTGTCTACATATTCGCGTAACCATTTTGTCACTGTGGCGTCCACAATAAATAATGAAGAAAAACGTCAACGGCTGTTACAAGAATCATTGACTTTATACGTCGTGAGTTTACTGACGTCCTATGTGGATTGCCCTGTTATTTTTGTATGAACATTGTTTTGACTGAACACATCTGCACACCACACAAAACCAGACATGCGGATACCATCCATCATCATATGGCATCACGCATCAGTATCCAATAGTGAGTGAAGCTCAGGAGAGAAGCACAGCCATGTTGAAATTCATATACTTTGTATTTATCGAGTGAGAAAAAGGGATGCCTGTACTATCGCTCGATGAACCAAGAGATCACTGCTACATGTGAGAACCCATGTCTGGGATTCCTATATCTTTATGAAAAATATATATATTGAACTTTACGTGAAGGGATATTCGCTAGACGAGGTTAGGTCTAGGAGCCTTCCTATATATTGGTTATGGACTGACGTGCCCAGTCAGTAAAGCCAGATGATTTACATGATGGAACTCTGAATGCTTATTTACGAATGCTCCATTATGATATTTGCCAAGCATGAATGCTAACTTAAGATGATATTCCTGTGATCAACATTATGCTGTCTATGTCGACATTTGTTCCTGTAACCATACACGTACTGTCCAAGTGTGCGTCTCATTAAATGTTATAAAAAGACCACCGTAGTTCCAGTACTTCTTGAATTCGAACAGTGTGAGTATGAGTGATGTACTACCAACCTGTCAACTCTATCGAATCATTCTACAATTCGCGTTCTGACATTCATATACACACTCATTGTCTACACTCACATTCTTGTCGGAGCCTCATCACGTTCCAGGACAAGATGACCTGTATGACCAAAACTGTGCTGGGTTTAATGAGTTGACAATCGTTACACTTTACTACACCAGTCCCAACATCTACATTTATCAACTGGTGGACATTCACGTCATTTAACAAATAAAACGTGATTTAACAACTAGTAGCCAGTATGAGTTAACAACTACAGACTTTAACAATTGTATTGATAAACAGTGGAAATCTAAGTGCTTGTCTACAGATGTTCCATTGCAATGTTATTCAACATGAATGCTAACTTATGATGGTAGACCATTGATCAACAATATGCTATTTATGTCGACCTGTTTTCCTGTAACGATGCTCGTATTGTCTAAGTGTGTACGTCCTATTAAACAGTATGAAACGACCACAGTAGTCCAGCCATCCTTGACTTCCACCTGTGATTGGAGTGAGTGTCCTGTGCACCTGTCGAACTGTCATCCATTCGCGTTTGTCATTATTGATGTTCACACTCACTCACTACATCAGAATATACGCACCTAACAGTACACCTTGTCAGGGCCCCAACAGTCGGTAACCTGACCCATTTACAGCACATTGTGACTGGACGAGCTAAATCACAAAAAACCAGTCCATACTAATCTGGTGCAAGAAACAAAAGCTTTAACAATGTGGTGGCACTTTACCAAGCATATTGCACCTTATCACCAACCCAAAACTATCACTCCCCCACGAACTGAATTTTCAGGACAAGTGTTAAGTCCTCTTGGTATATAGGTGTGCTTTAAATCCATGATCTAAAGGGGTGGCGAAGAAGGCACTCAAGATTACATATGCGTTGGAGGTAATCAATCCACTTTTTGCGCAGGCCCGCTACTCCTGTGGCGGCGCGTGATTATATGGATAAAGTAGAGCTGACGCTGCTACCAGATGTACGAACTGGCGATAATGTGTAGCTCTATGAAGTTGCCGCCAGAAGATCATGGGCGCTCCACTTACTTTGTGGGGGTGGCGTAAAATTCCCAGCACGGGAGATCACAAATGTACCTGTATTAGGGAGCTGGTAAAATAACAACAGTAGTTAGTGGGAACACCCCTATGTAAATGGGTTGACGATTTATCTTGCCTTTCCATGAGTTAAGCGGTTCTCGCTGAAATGGAATCATATTCAAAAATCTATGATTATCTAGCCAACATAAATGTTACAACGTCGAAAAACAAAACAATTGCATAAACAGTACAGATTAACTTATTACAACCATTCCCACCTCGACAGCTGGTCAGTCCTGACCTGGTCCCACAGTTTATCTCTCTCCCCCTTTCTCAATCAATCAATCAATACCATTTAGCTCCCCAAGGAGCATAGACCTTCAACAAACACATGCCAAGTCTTCCTGTCCTGTGCCATCCGCTCAAGTTCTTTCCATGTTTTCCTCATCATTTTCACCTCTGTATCCAGTTCTCTTCTCCATGTGTTTTTTGGCCTACCTCTGCCTCTCTTTCCCTGTGGATTCCAGAACAAGGACTGTCTTGTAATGCTATCAACAGGTCTCCTCAATGTGTGTCCTATCCATCGTCAGCGTCTTCTGCTCAACTCTTGTTCCACTGACACTTGTCTGGTTCTTATCATGAATTCCACATTTGTGACTTTGTCATACCATTTCAGTCCTTCTATTCTACGCAAGCACCCGTTTATAAAGCTCTGAAGCTTTTTGGTTGTTGTATTGCTCTCCATGTCTCAGAGCCATACAATAGGACTGACTTCATGTTTGATTTCTTCTTCTTCTTCTTCTTCGTTCACCCTCAGATGTCAACTTGAATAAGTTCAAAGAAAGCGGTGGTCAGCCTGAGGCTGTTGATATCTCCGTAGATCTTCTCCAGGAATGGTACTGGTGATGGCCATATGCGTCTTCTCCTCTCCTCATATGTTGGGCACCTCTGAAGCAGGTGTTCGGCAGTCATTTTACCAGTGCCACAGTCACACTCATCCGTAGTTCCTATCTTTAATTTGTTGAACAGATGGTATCTCAATCTGTTATGACCAGTGCGAAGTCTGAAGATTACCACTTGTTCACTTCTGCTGAGCTGGTAATACGGATCATTTTTTGTGTGGCCTGGATGCTCTTCTTCCCACTTGTGCCTGTATCTGCGCTTGATAAAACTCTTGGACTCCTCATAGGTCAGTGGTTACCCACGGCTGGCGTGCGGGGGGAGGGGGGGTTTGGTATGTAAACCTTCCTGCCCACTCTACCTGGCGCGCAACTGACCTTACAACATATCTGTCAGTTCGGTCTAACGCACAGACGTCTAAACAAAATCGCAAGGCCCGTCTAAGGTTATTTCACTTGTCTGCTATACACTTAATACCATCATATTTACAAGTACATTTGTAAGGATCCGTCACGGATGCCAGAACAAAGAAAATCGCTTATGGTTACATTGTGTTATAAAAAGAGCCGCGGTAGCATAGTGGTTAGTGCACTGGCTTCCTAGCTCAGAGGTCTATGGTTCGATCCCCAGTTGAGGTGGGATGTTTTTAGGCCGCAAACGGCTCCTGAGTCTACCCAGCCCCAACTGGGTACCAGAGCAACTATGGGAAGGTTAAGGCGGCCGGCATGATGCTGACCACATCACCCTTAGTGTGCCGACGATCAAGAAAATATGGGCCTAACACCAAATTCCCAATATGCCTCAATGGGCGTGTAACGGGATCCTTTACCTTTACCTTTTTAACCATCAGGTATATAGTTACACTTCGAGAGGAAAATTATTCTTTTAGTGAAACGAGTCATATTATGTACACATCGTGATTAAGAGGTTTTCTATAAGGATTTTCATAAAGCACAACCATTTGGCTTTAGAAAAAAAAAAACCCCGTAACAAACACAATTTAAAAAAAAAACTAACTATAGCTTCTTAGTGCTTGTTGGGTGATGGCCGAACTTTAAAAATGCTAGAACCCACTACAAATGAACTTACTCTGACTAAGTCCAAATCCCAAGGAAAAAATAACTACCAAGTTACTTAAGGATTCTTACCGAGACTGTGAAGAATTTCTCTCTCTAACAGTACCTGGCAAACTGCACAAGATCTCTACCACCTCACGACAGAAGTTCCAGGGACTAAAAGCATTTAGAGACAGAAGGGGACTCAATATATAGTAGAACCAGGGCAGCAGGTGTTTAACACCTGGACAGAAAAACGAAGAAAAACAATCGTAACGTCTTCCAGAGGATTTCTCATGGCGACGCACTGCAAGAAGGATTACGTAACAGAGCGACTGCTCTGCTGCGAGGGTCCCAGACTTTCCCTGGAATCAAAAACACAGGGAAGTTTTTGCCGCCCAGCAAAGAGCGCTGCAGACGCGTCACAAAGACACTCTTACCAGCTTTAAAAGACCTTTCATCTCTGCTGGACCCTTTCGTGGGATCAAAGGGGAGTTAAATTGTCAGATCAAAGTGACATGCTAGCAGCGACAGAAAACTAGAAAAAAAGATGACACTGGGCGTGTCTAAAATCAAAAAGAATTTTGGGTGGATGTTAGCCCCACCCTAGGGCCAAATTTCCGAACCCAGCGTCACATTGGGAAATTTGACAATTATTCCTTTAATCCACTCCGTTGGTGTTGTTTGTTGTCTCTGTTTTCCAGAGCTCCTGGCTTATTAGGATATATAAGGCCTTCCATGCTGCCGAGCGGCACATCTTTGCGTTCATCCGAATCGGTCATTCTATGGTGTTTTTCCAGATCGTCTTTCCCGATGTTTAGTAGTTCCCGACCGTGGCTGTTCAAACAGTTCTTTGGCAAACTTGAAGGGCTCCCTATCCCTCCGTGTTTTCCTTTTTTTTCCTGCACTACCTTTCTGCTCTACAAAGACCATTATGTTGGCCTGTCAGGTGCTCCCAAACCTGTCGTAATCCTTCCTTCTCTGCGTTCTTAAACTGTTTTCAGGCATGCTTCTTCTGTTTCCTGATCTTTTCAATTCTGATTTGTCTTCTACTTTTCTGTGGTGGGGTACTTTCCCTTGTCTCCTTGACTCCAAACACTTTCCGACAGTGAAGATATATTATGTCGCCGAAGATTTCCAGCTTTGTCTCCAGCTGGAATATATATATATATATATATATATATATATATATATATATATATATATATATATAAATATATATATATATATATATATATATATATATATATATATATATATACACATATACACCACAGGTGGGATATTTTTAGACTGCAAACGGCTCCGGTGTTGACCCAGCTTCATGAATTGGAAACCAGAGCAACTCTGGGAAGGTTAAGTTGGCCGGCGTGATGCTGACCACATCACCCCCTAGTGGTCAAGAAAATATGGGCCTAACACCATATTCCCAATATGCCTCAATGGGCGTGTAACGGGATCCTTTAATTTTGTGATTATAATAACAATAATAAAATTCGTCCACCAGGTAGTTGTCTACTATTACGGATAAAAGTAGATAATAAGGCTACAAAATCTATTTTGTTCAGATATTATTTATGACAAAAGCAATCCTCGCTCGTATTTTTGTGTGACGTCACATTTCTTCAAACATCCACTTCCTAAAGCATCACACTTCGTCACAAAATTTTGGCCCTCCTCGTCCCTTTCCTTCCCCCTCACTGCGTGACGTCATATGTGGACGACCCCTTGTATGTCAGTTTTATATGCACACCAGACTAAATAGAAAGCTTTTCTGTGAAATACAATTTTCAGTGTGAACCTATACTATAAATGTTTATTGAGTAATATTAAGGACAAGAAAGTATTTTCCATCATTCACCAGCTGTGTTGTGTCCACATTATTATACTTCGGCATTTAGACAACATTTTAACAGAGTACAATCAATTTAGACAATAATTGAAGGAATTACAAAGAATAATTTGAAGGGAGCATAAAGAATCTAAAAAACGTTTTAACAGAGTACAAAGAATTTAGACAATAATTTAAGAGTATAAAGAATTTAGACAACATTTTAACAGAGTACAAAGAATTAAGACACAAGCTTAACAGAGAATAAAGAATTTAGACTACATTTTAACAGTGCAAAGAATTTAGACAATAATTTAACAGCACAAATCATTTAGAAAATAATTTAACAGAGTATACAGAGTTTAGACTTCATTTTAACAGAATTAAAAGCAGCAGTGAAAGATTCATTAGCATGGTATATCATGATTAACATGCTCATCTCAGTCAGCAGTCACGGCACGTGATAGTGATTCATGATTACACTAGCCCTCGCTCCGATAATTTCGTCAATGCTTTTTTGTCGTTAACTTCCGAGAGCACCCCTCACCGAAGTGTAAAAAAAAGCATGCCCCTGGGCAGGTTTCTACTGTACTCAATGTTTTTAAATTAAAGGGAAATAACTCAGTTTTATCTCGAATTAATTTGTTTTAATTTTTGTTGTTTCCCTTCTACAGTTTGATGTATGCCCTCACAGTCAATACGGTATTAAAGGAAGGTGGTTGTCACAACAAGAAGGAACAAGGTCCGCAACGATACGATACGTGACAGTCTCGAAACCCAGCCCCTGCAGACCCTAGTGGAACAGTCCCAGCTGCGATGGTTTGGCCATGTCTGCAGAATTGGAGAAGACCGGCTACCACGACAAACGAGGGAAATTAAGAGCCAAGAATTCAGACCTACAGGACGAACCAAAGTTCCCCTGGGAGGTATAATATCAGATAATCTCTGAGGGAGCGAGAACTGGATGGGAACCAGGCCAAATGGAAGACAGCCGATAGTATTGCATAGCAGACTCTCTCTGTCTGGCTAAACTCAACACAGAATTTCCCTCCAATCTGTCCTAACAATGTTAGGGTTAGTATTCGGGGTTAGGGCTAGGGATAGAGCTATGGTTATGGTTAGGGGGTTAGGGTTATACTGTGCCAATTGTGTTCTCCGATGAACGTAACAACAATAAACGGTCATTCCAAACTCTAAACAAGAAATCGCTCAATAATTTAAATAAAACTATTATCGGTTATTCCGTACGAGTGCGTTGTGAATGAGGACGGTGAAGTTCGCCAAAATTGGCAAGTCCCGAGTCAAGTCGCTAATAATATATTTTTAAAAAAAATTCTAATCTAGTCCTACGTGACTGGTCGTTGTGGTGACTTATGTCCTACTCGAGTTGACAAATACTGCCTCTACACCCCAAGGGAGAAGTGGAACAACAAAGTAGTAAGTTAGTAGTAGCTTTCACAAGTCATGGGTTGTTCTCAGTTGTCTGTTGAATATTAATTTTACAGCACATGGAGTCTGACAGATATCTGCTCCTACCTTCATCATTCATGGTTCAACATCCTTCTCTAGAGTCGCCCTTGATAACCGTATAGACACGGTAGTGATGGTCAGCCCGTCACCGTCTAGCGGTCCGCCGATGATATAGATGCCGAAACTGCAGAAGATCAGAAACGTGTCCACCTTATCACCTGTCCTGAAAGTACAACCAATAAGATATATCATGTTTCTGTATCTACAAGTGGTAATTCTCTTTGTCTCTTGGCCTTTTCATATGTTCACTTGTCAATGTTTGGGTTGTTTTTCTTCAGCTAGGGCTGTTGAGTGTTTCGCCCGTTTGCAGCCCAGTCTAAGTTGAAGACTCCTTGGTATTATCTACACTGTAGATCTAGGTTTTTCCTGTGGCTTTTCTGCCATTCCAAAACATGTTGAGTTGAAGTCACGAGCTCCAGTTTCTCCAGCTTGGCTTGCATTTAAAGGATCGTCACATCTGGTCCCAAACTAGGAGAGATAAGCATGTGACATACTGTACATTCCCCGCCATCCAAGGTGGCTTTCCAAATATACAGAGCTAAAATACTGTGCTACTTCTCAGCTCCCCCTGCCTATCATGGAGTCCACAATGAGATCTTCCTGCATTTAGGAGCATTTTCAAGATGTCATGAATGTGGCCGTATAGCCTACCACCATCAGCATTTATTCATGCTAGAGCCCAGTTATTAACATAAATGTAAAAAATTACCATTTTGTTGAAATCGACAAATGGATTCTAAACTTAAATAAAAATTAATTAACGAAGCATTGAGAGAAGGGGAAATGGAAGGTATATTTCATTAGGTCAGCGTTAGTAAGAATGCACGCTATCTACCCGTCAGTTGTTATGGTAATAATAGAAATGCAGGTTAAAAGTAGCAACGTCACGTGATGTTTATCTAATGAGAATGTGATTAGCCCAAGCTGACCTAAGCCTTTGCCGCAAGAATAATTAGTTAGACAATCTAGACGTGCAGATGGACAGGGATGGGGAGAATAAAAACAGCTACAGGGGAAACAGTACTTTATTTTGGTAGAGAGGACGGTCAGCACAACGAAGGTGTAGCCATTATCCTTAAGAAAGGAATGGAAAGGTCTCTACTGGAATGGAAACCCATTAACAACAGACTAATAAGAGCAAGACTGATAGGGAGATTCACCAACACCACAATTATACAATGCTATGCACCAACAAACGACAGCGATGAAGAGCTCAAGGATGAGTTCTATCAACAGGTACAAAAGGAAATGGAAACTGTACCCAGGTACGATCTTATTATAGTAATGGGAGACCTAAATGCGAAAGTTGGAACACATAATAATTATAACGAAAGAGTAATGGGGAAATGCGGCAGTGGAACAGTAAGTGAGAATGGAGACAAATTAATAAGCTTCTGCAGTATTAACAACCTGGTCATTGGAGGAACACTTTTTCAACACAAAGAAGTGCACAAGTTAACATGGGAATCACCAAACGGACGAAACAAAAACCAGATAGATCACATAATGATCAATGGCAGATGGAGACATGCACTACAAGACGTGAAAGTAAGAAGAGGCGCAGATGTGGGAAGTGATCATCACCTAGTAGTAGCAAGACTGAAGGTGAAACTCAGAGCTGCTGGACCAGTTGCAGTCAAACAGAAAAGATATAACATCACGAAACTTAAGGACCCCCTCACCAGAAAAGCGTTCATGGTCGACGTAAAGAGACGATATCTGATTACCAAAAGCCAGGAAAGAACAGAGACCGACGATGTGGACCAGAAATTCAACACCATCTCAACAATATACAAAGAAAGCAGCAAGTCATGCTTGGGATTCCAGGAAAGAAAGAGCCAAGACTGGATAACACCAGAAACGCTAAACACCATAGCGAAGAGAAAGGAAATGAAAAGGAAGAAAACAGAAGCTAAGTCTCCCAGGTTAAAGGCAATATATAGTGAACAGTACAGTAAGCTGGACAAGGAAGTAAAACGTCAAACCCGTGCTGACAAAAGGACATTTCTGGATGACCTTGTAAGACAGGCAGAAGAGGCAGCACTGAGAAATGAACAAAGCACAGTTTATAAAATAAATAAAGCTATCAGTGGAAAACGAGGTGCAAACAACATAACGTTAGTAAGAGACAAGCAAGGAAATCTCATCACCACAGCACAGGGGCAGGAAACAAGATGGGCAGAGCACTTCAGAGAAACACTGAATAAGGAACCACCAGAGACTCAGCTGAATGTTCCTGGGGCTGAAAGGGACTTAGACGTAAATACAGACATTCCACGAAAAGAAGAAATTATCACAGCTATCAAAGGGCTAAAAAATGGAAAAGCGCCTGGTCACGACAATCTGAATGCTGAGCTATTCAAGACAGACCCTGAACTAGCAGCAGAACTATTAGAACCACTATTTGCACAAGTCTGGGAAACTGAGACAACACCAACAGAGTGGAGTAAAGGAATAATTGTCAAATTGCCCAAGAAGGGCGACCTTGCAGACTGCAACAACTGGAGAGGAATTACCCTCCTCTCAGTTCCCAGCAAAATACAAGGCAGGATAATCATCCAGAGAATTTCAAAAGCAGTTGATCATAAACTGAGGAAAGAACAAGCGGGCTTCAGAAAGAACAGAAGATGTGCAGATCATATATTTACCCTCAGGAACATTATAGAGCAGCGCTCAGAATGGCAGAGACAGCTGTACATTAACTTTGTTGATTTTGAAAAGGCTTTCGACAGCATACACAGGGACAGCCTATGGAAAATTCTGAGGGCTTATGGAATTCCCAGCCGCATTGTTTCCATTATAAAAAGCCTCTATTCTAACTTTACGTGCAGTGTTGGATCGAGTAATGTAGCTTTCGAAGTGAAAACAGGAGTACGACAGGGATGCCCCTTATCAACAACATTATTTTTGACAGTCATAGATTGGGTGATGCGCCAGACAACAGAGGGCAGTCCAAGAGGAATTAGATGGACAACGTTTTCTACACTGGAAGATTTGGAATATGCAGATGACATTGCACTACTCGCGCATTCACACCAACACATTCAAGACAAAACCGATAAACTGAATAAGTATGGCCAGCAGGTTGGCCTGAACATCAATTTGAAGAAGACAGAGGTCATGACACTAAATGTGGGCAATCCTGAGCCAATAACAGTAAGGAACCAGAAGTTAGAACAGACAGACACATTTACTTACCTAGGAAGCATAGTAACACCTGACGGCGGAACAAGCAAGGACATTAACAACAGAATGAATAAAGCGAGAACAGCCTTTGCTGTTCTCAACAACATTTGGAAGTCTTCCCAGTACAGCACAAACACTAAATTAAGACTGTATGAGAGCTGTGTACTTTCTGTGCTTCTCTATGGTGCGGAATGTTGGAGAGTAACAGAGAAAGAAATGTCGAAACTGTCCTCCTTCCACACAATCTGCCTAAGGAAAATTCTCCGAATCTTTTGGCCAAACACCATCAGCAACCAAGAACTACTTATTCGGAGTAACCAGGAGGACATGCACACCATCATAGCTGGCAGACGCTGGAGTTGGGTTGGCCATGTCCTCAGAAGGGACCCTGATACCATCACAAGAACAGCTATGCTATGGACCCCCGAGGGAAAGCGAAAGAGAGGCCGATCAAAAACAACTTGGCGGAGAACTGTGGAAGCTGAGATGCAAAGAATGAACCACAGTTGGGGCACTGTACGAAGGATGGCCGCCGACCGAGCAAAGTGGAATCAATTTGTTGCTGCCCTACAAGACGCCACCAGGCGTGATGGCCGCTGACTGCTTTGACGGTTGGCGGTTATGGATCAAAGAAGAAGAAGAATCTAGACGTATTGTGCCCAAGGGAAAGACATACAATGTCTATCCAGATCACAGTTGAGGAATTCAACAAAATGATGTTAATCATTTATTTATGTGTGGTTGTGCACTACAACGTTTTTGATTCAGTTTTTCAATGAACAGTAAATACTTCGCTCGCCTCTCGTTTTTAACTTTCCAGCATGTGTATTGAAAATGTTGAAACCCTTATAAAACTGGAGAGATAGAATAAAAATGGAGGATTTGAAAGGGAAAATAATTCTGGAGGCTATCGATACAAAATTGCTGAAGGAAAACAATTGCATAAATATAATCGCCCAGGATATAAGGAAAGATTGTATTATTGGATAATAAAGTTAACACACATCTTGGATTTTGTATGCATTTTTCGTAGAGGAGATTATACAAATGTTTGATATGTGGTACCTAAGGACATATTTTCTGTACAAATTCATTGTCATTTGTTTGACCAACTTGATGTAAATAAAACTTCATCTTATTGGAAACAGGCCGTTGGAAATTTATTTACCTTTGGATAATGTAGATGTATATGTCAGTGTTCATATTATCACGACTACACTTGCTCAATAACACCTTAACACCAGCAGTAGAAGGAAAATGGAACGATACCTGAACCCACAGATAGAGTGTGAGAAAATTAAGACCTCTGGCGAGCTTTAAGCCAGTATAGCCAACTCTCACGTAGATAGGGAACAAATAACTATCACCCAATAATATGGCACCCCTGCTACATGTTGGATAATTGGTGCCTTTGGACCATTCCTTCCCTTACCCGGCTACATGAATATGATAAGACTTTCATATGTTTCTATTTGCATTCAACGCACGTATTTATTAATCAGTTTCTGTCTATTTAGTTGTTGTTGTTTAACTAGGACAGCTGACCTTCTCGCTCTTTTGCAGCCAATGCTGAGTTGAAAACTCCTTGGTATTGTCTACACTGTAGATCTAGGCTTTTCCTGTGGCATTTCTGCCATTCTGAAACGTGTTGAGTTAAAGTCATGAGCTCCAGTTTCTTCAGCTTGACTTGTATTTAAAGGATCGCCACATCTGGTCCCAAGCTAGGAGTAAGAAGCGCGCGGCATACTGTGCATTACCCGCCATCCAAGGGGGTTCTCCAACTATGCAGAGCTAAAGTACTGTGCCCTTGTTCTGGGCTCTTCTAAGGAGTTGCCACGTCATGCACAGAGCCACTTCTCAACCTCCCTTTGCCTATCATGGAGTCCGTAGTGAGATCCTTCTGCATGCAGTCAACCATGTAAAAGCCAGAGTTACGTCTGGGGTTCAAATAAGTCCTCTAAGCTTAGTGTGCAATGTTAGGCTTTCGATATGTTTTACCACATGGATGTGACAAAATGGGGCGGCCCCTATCGATCTTTGTTTCTCTCCGGCAGTATCGGTACATTTGTGGTACTGATTTGTTATTATGTGCTGTCAATTATCGCACTTTTCTTTCTTTCTTTCTTTCTTTTTCTGCTTGTGTGGCAAATAGTTTGTATGTTCAAACATTTGAGACACTCCTTGCAGATAATGTTTATCCTTGCTTGCGTTGAGCACCTGAGATAAGGCGGTCGTCTGCGTGTTTAGATTGAACCGCTGATAAGACAACTCGGTTGGTAACCCAGATGGGCAGACACGGAGATTTTGCGTACTCATACGACAGATAACGAGATTACTGTCTGTGGGACACATGTGGGCAGACAAGTGGGACATAATCGCTTCCGAGCCGACTTGTTATGACAACATTACTTTCTAATAAAGTAATAAGTATTACAGCTTACACATGTTGTCATGTGAGTTCCCCGATCTGTCTGTACGTTTGTACACAAGGACATCGGACATCATATTACCATATATGGGTGACGTGATCTTTGCAAAATTTTTCCATATCGAAAATATTTTGAAAGTACTGTCGTGCTTAGGTAGGTTTTAGTTATTTAAGGTTCCACCTGAGTATAGGAGATGGTGATAATACGTGAGAAGTAAGGTGTAACAAATATATTTTCAAGAGTGAATAGATAAGGAGAATATCTGTCTCTGGATTGAGTAGTTTCTCTAGTCCAGCCTATATGTACGATTATAATTTTAGTGTAAGACAATCTTGCACCCCGTTATATTGAGAAATATAAGTTTACTACATACATACACACACACACACACACACACACAGATATGTGACAACAAGACATACAACGTGAAAAACTATGGTTAAATGGGTATGGGTCTGACCAACACACACAAAGTTAAGTAGTTTGTTGTTTATTATCACTAAACTATACAACATTTAATATCTAAAAGAAAAGGATCAAATATATCAGAATTATATATATATATATATTACAGAATACCTATGCCCTCCCCTCGTTTAGAAGATAAGAACCCAACCAAGCTAATAACCCAAAGGTCAAAAGGTTAGCAACAGGTTACAGTATAGACAGTAAGAAAGAACAACAGTTCCCACTAAACGTTATCCAATAAAATTAAACAATAGTCTTACATAATTCGTATGATACAGTGTTTCCTGTACTAAAGAAAAATATTTCACTCTCTCTTTCTCTCTCTGTCATACGTGGCCACACACAATCTCGCTTCTTACCCTATTCTTGGTGCAATAATTTGGTGAACGTAAAAAATTCCATGAATGTATTTATAAGGTCCAGAGAAATTATTGTCCGAATTGGGCCCCAGTCCCTCCTTGTCAATAATTAAATTTTATAAGGGGCACGCCTAATTTGGTGGTTGATTTCCTGGATACACACTGTCACCTTGGATAATTAATGCCGAGACTCTCTGAGATCTGGTGTTCACCGTAAACAGTAGGAAAACATCTGATTGCTAAAACTGTTAATTATTGTTATTTTGATGTTGATTGTAGCGAAAGGTTTTCCTAGTATGATAGTAGTGGTAGAGCAGAAGTAGAATCTCTCTCCAGAAAGTATGAAGTTCCAGTGCCCGAGAAGTACACTGGTATCACAAGTGAGTTACAGCTGTGAATACTCTGAGCTGGACAATAGATTTAGGCTTCAGAAGTATAAGATGCTACTTCGCTATCGTAACCCTATGTGATATTATAATTAAATTAGAAAAAGTAACTCAAAATTTAACAGTTAAAAATTTAACAAGTCAAATGAGTACAATTATCCAATTTATTATGTACATCTATATATTCTTGTAATGATAAATGGGTGTTGGAAGATGGTAAAATGTATGATTATTTACAGTTACAAATTAAAATAACTAATAGAAAAAGTCTTGGATTTATCTTCCACTGAATTTATAAAACAAGTTTGTCACATTATCTCTTGCCATCTAGTTTTCATCATTAGAAAGTCGTTTTAGAAACTGCTCACAGGATTTGTTGGATGGAAATATATAAACTCAACTTTATCCACGTCTGCTCGAGGTTCCTCCGACACACTGGAGTACGGAAGACTTTCCTTCAGCCCGCCCTATAACTACGGGGGACTAAGGTGTTGAAGTTTGGTTGACCTCTAGGCTTCAGTAAGCTGGATCAACTTCTTCAAGTCTTTAGTTTCTCGATCAGGAATGATCATAAACATTGATCATAAAAACCTGGAACAAGAAGTAATAGGTGGCCATTGTTCTAACAATCTCACCACCCTCTGCTGTTCATGATGCGACCATGTCTTCAGTGTTTGTATGTAAATGAATGAATCATGGTAGTATATTACAGAGATAGCATGATAAGATAATGTATAAGGTGCAGAATTAACAATATACATGAATAAATCACATGTTATGATACATGGGTACGATATAACCTTTGCCTTCCACTTATGGATGTCAAGTCACTTATGTACTTGCTGGTATGTCGTAAGCTTCCAGGCAAGAATTAGCCATAATATATTTGGCTAACCAATTAATGGTTATGCTTCCTGACAATGCCGGTGAAGGTTATCTCTGGTTAGCGTCATTCCCTTTTTTATTATATCTGCTACAATCAATCAGAAATAAAATCTGAAATAAAATGATATTAGTAATACATATATTTTTAATAAACTTACATACCCTCTTAGGATTAATAAGCTCACGGTGAGACTGTATTGGCTTAACTTAATCTGCCCTGCATGCAGCGTGAAAATAGAACTTTTCTTGCAGAGGCTGTCCTCCAGTTTCTCACTCTGGCTTCTGGATTTGGTGTGTGATTTACAATGCGCCGCTCTGTCCTTATATTTCAGTCTCTCGCGCGTACGAGAAAGCAGCTCCCAAATTCCCCAAAAGATTTTAGTTTCATCTCCTGTTTTGAAGCTATTTGAAACAATCTGTGCTTTTCCTGTACTCGTTTTTTTCTCTTCTGTCACTCACACACTTATCTCCTTCCTTCCTTCCTATATATCATTTCCTTTTCCCCATATGGGGCTTTCATTACATATAAGTTTTATGCAATTCCGTTGAGGCTTGTTAGTGTAATAAATTTTTAAAGATTATTAGCTAACTTTTAGCCGATGTGATGAAGGTGAAAAATATTAATTATCTTTAAAACTATTTATATTTGAATAATATCCTTTTGGATATAATTCCTAGCCTATCTCCTTTGTTGAGTTATATTTATTTAATATTATTCCAACCATGCGTTCTCCTGTAGTGAATAATTTAATGTCCAGTAAATGCAAACTTTTAAAGTCGGCCATACATTCCTATATAGCTATTTTCTCATTCTTCAGTAATACTGTATGGCTTTTAACCGTAAGTCACATTTCCGCTGTCTACCAACTTCAAAGAAAGACCGCAGCGCTGACCTTGCGCTGGTGTGTGTGGGTGTCGCGTGGGCGTGTCGCGCTACAACCAAGCAAGTGTTTACCAAATCTCGCTACATTGATGGTAAATCCTATCGGCTGGCTCTGGTGAGTGCCGATTCTGAAATAGCGTAGCTCTTCTGGATAAATATCCGCTTGGAAACGACTATCAAATGTCGGGATAACAGTTATTGTTCTTACACCACACTGGGCTGATAAAATGCAAGAAAATATATCTGGGTATTTTGTAAGTCCAGTTAAAATTTACTATTAAACTGTTCGTTCGTCTCTGTGGCCCGTCCTGTTCACAACTGAAACTTGGAGACGCGTCAGCCAACAGAAGACAACTTTAATCCAATCTGTAAAAAATTGGAGACAGGGCCCAAGATATAGCCACATAAAAATACCGCTGGTCGCCGTTGATCAAGTCATGCCTAAGGATGTAAAAACGTTATGAAAAATAAAGCTACTAATATATATATATATATATATATATATATATATATATATATATATATATATATATATATATATATATATATATATATATATATATATATATATATATTATAGTCTCTAGCCTATTTCTATCTGGTAAGTTATCATTTAATTTATCCATACGCGCACTTTAACAAATATCACCTGTCGCTAAGTAGCTATTAGATTGTCGGCGTCTGTTTGTTAAGTCTCATGATATTTAAACACAGTCACTTACTAAATCACACACAATGCAATAAACGTGAATTCTATTCCGTCACGCATCCGTCGCCTAGTGTATTAATTAATCAACTACACCGTCTCTTTCTGTGTGATCGCGGGTGGAAAAATTATCATTAAACTGCACCACTGATACAAACAAATTGCTACGCGTTATTGATTTCGCTAGTTCTATCACCTAGAAATCACAGTGAATTTAAGATGAAAAACCTTTAACACTTGAATACGCTTAAGCACAAATTTATATTACCAGAAATTCAGAATAAGATCCCCACGAAGCTATTAACACAATTATCCACACTGGTTCTAGGTAACGTGTTTAGACTCTCCGAAAAATCTGGGCGACAACTGATAAATGATTGTGAGGAGACGCAGTATATATACCGTTATGTTATAGTGATCTCTAGAAGATGTTACTTTTCACACTACGTGTTCATAGCGGAAAAATCAGAAACTACATTTCCCCCAATAAAGGGATCCACCGGTCTCTCTGTTCGGCGTTGCTGGCCGACAACAAAGCTTAACCCGTGTAACGGGCTTTCTCTGAGATTACCCCGTTTCTGGAGATCAAACGATTGTCTCCCCCGATTGTATAAACATCAAAGAGTACACGGGGAACAATATTTTTGCCCGTGCAATTCACTACACAGAGTTTCGGTGTTTTGCACGTGTTTCCCACTAGCGGTCTGTCCGGTGTCGTAATATTGACAGATTCGCTCGCGTGAGAAACTTGGGTAAACGGACGTGGTTCGCCCACTGTTTGACTGGCAGGTTTACGAAAGTTGGTAAACAACTTCGTTTGATAACAGCTCAAAGAAAGGGGCGTGGATTACAATGAGTAAACGCAGTCTGTAAAATGTTTGACTTTGCGAACGAATTATAAAACTACACCGAGGTCACGAAAGGCTGAAGGATACGGGAGGCTTCATTTCCATTACACGTCACAAGTACCACAGCCGACCTGTTTGAATATGATTGGAGCGTTTATTTAACTCCATAACAACAATGCGTGGGAAGATAGGAATATAGTCTGACCATTTCGCAGTTTTATTTCACTGTGAATTTCACGCTCGCCTAGTCAACATCAGACCTCGTCAGAGTGAAGATTAGATTTAAAATTCCTTTTTTTAACCGGACCTTTTATTGGAGAACCAAATAAGACTTACAAAGCACAGGAAATCTCTACATTTTAATCAGGAACACCGGGACTAGGAAACTGAAAACATACACGGAGTCAGAGAGGGAATCCATTGTCAAATTAAAGACACCCCGGACGCGTGTAAGAGGCTGATTCAAGTCTCTTTTATTCATCTGAGTAAAAAAGTCTGTGAGTCAGGATTGGCTTATTGGTGGTACCAGCAGAAAGTACTATTTCTGGAACAAGAAGGGAACCGTGGCCTAAGCTTTAAGACGGAGGACGCACGTGGTAGACTCTCCTTGACGTTTCTGGGAAACGAGCTACCGCCGACAACCTTGATCAGAGACGAGTATGAGCAGAGTGAAAAGAACCAACTCATAAGAAGGAGCAGAACCATCATTGGCAGCTAAGTTCAAATATATGCTGCCACTTGAACTTCTAGTAACATCTTCTTCTTCTTCTTCCTCGTTCGTCCTGAAAAGGACGTTGGTTGCGTTGTGTTTGTTTACAGCGGAGCTGCGATATCTGCGCCTTTCGGCCGGCACATCCGACTTCAGCACGGCATTTTTTGGGACCGTGTTTGCCTTCCCTCTTAGATCCCTATTCTCTCAGCCAGACTGCAGTGATGCAGCCTGTTTCCAGGACCACCACGTGGAGGTGGAGTAGGGTCTTGGTCAGCTCTGGTTCGCTGACCCTGACGCAAGCAGTCAAGCTATGGGTCGCTGACTGCATTTTCTATTGCTGCGTCTTTGGGTCCCTAGTAACATCTAACATTCCCTAAAGACTGTGAAGATAACTTTTCTTGATACGTAACTATTCAAATTATTTCCAACTGTTAAAACCTAAGGTAATTATTAAATTTTGTTATTTGTAATGTTACAAATTTAACTTCGATTTAATCATTTTAAAGTTACTGCATGTTTGTCTCAGTCAAATTACTACACACACTCTAAACAGAGCTTTACTAGAATAATAGAATTTCACTGAGTAAGTCAGGGGTGGGGGCTTAAACGAGCTGAAAGTAATACGTGCTTAAATCCTTCACACAAATTGTCTGCAGATAACAGAATTAACGTGCTTGGCGACAGCCAGCATTGTTTTCGCTTATTTGAATACCTTGTGAAGACTCCCATGTGATAGAAGCTTTACTACTCTTCTATCTACATTTCTGCCAAGAGTAATCTTGTGTAAAGATAGACTCCATTGAAGCCTATAATAGATA
Organism: Oreohelix idahoensis; assembly: GCA_024509875.1. Classification (NCBI taxonomy): domain Eukaryota; kingdom Metazoa; phylum Mollusca; class Gastropoda; order Stylommatophora; family Oreohelicidae; genus Oreohelix; species Oreohelix idahoensis. The sequence continues at coordinate 168,690 of JAMPIV010016866.1, forward strand.
CTCTTGAGTTTTAGCTACTGTTGGGCCACTACTGCAAAGCAGGGGAGGCAATACCGTCACAGGGGGAATCCCTGGAAGTGTATGAGTGGTTGATTTCAAGGGTCAGTGAGGGTGTAATTTCACAGAGGTTGACATCCAAATCTACGTACTATAGCGTTGCACATAGCTAATAGTCATATAAGGATGACTCCCAGATATGCCTCACTGTATGTCTATTTAGCTATCTGTCTGTCCTTTAACGTTAATTTTCTATATGTTTCTTGTTGGTATATCTTTAATAGATCTGCTTCTCTTAAACATATGTCGTATCTACAGTTTTGGAAGTAAAAACAGAAGCAGGAAGAAAAAACAATGTTATTACCATTGCCCTATCTTCATCCCACGTTCTCAGGTAGACTTTCTAAGCTTTCGTTGATTTTCTACCCCCACTCAGCCAGCAAAACCCATCTTTGACACCCGCATACTCATTCGTGTGGAACATTATGCATTACAAGAACTTGAAACGTGCCAAACTGAAGCTTCGAGAAAATCATATTTTGGTTCTACAAGCCTCTTGAAATATAACTTGTTTTCATTTTTTTTTTTCCTTACCCTGGGGCAAGATGAAAGGATCGTATCTTCAAATTAAGAACAACAACTCGCAGCAGTCCACTAACTCAGCAGGTCATAGTGCCAGGCTCAGCAATGTTCATTAGTTGGCTGGTAATTTTTAGGGACAGCTCGGATACCCTCTGTTCAGGAATGTGGAGTCCGAAGTGTGCCTCATTACTGTCTTTTCCCCGCCACTTATAGTCACGTCTGCTGGAGCAAATTAAGTCTTCGTGATGACTTTTGTCTGCCAGTAGTGTAAAAACATAGAGTGTCTCACATTCTGGTAAGGATGGTTTCCTGTTGGGCTTCCCGCACCTCTGCAGTTGGTCTTTGAGTCACCAGTCCAGGGTTTCTTAACTTGTGGTTTTTGGGGCATGTGAATGAACTCTAGGGGTCCGTGTAAATAACCTGACAATTTGAATTAATTCTCACCAAAAACGTCGAAGGTGTTTGTAGTAGTACTATTATTAGTGGTTGTGGTGATTGTAGTTGTAGTAATAGTTTTGGTAGTGTTGGTAACTGTAGTAGTAGTAATAATAGTGGAGGTGTTTGTAGTAGTAATAGTATTGGTGGTAGTGGTGATTGTAGTAGTAGTAGTAGTAATGGTGGTGTTTATGGTAGTAAAAGTATTGGTGATAGTGGTAGTAGTAATGGTGGTGTTTGTAGTAGTAATAATATTGGTAGTATTAGTTACTGCAGCAGTAGTAGTAGTAGTTGTACTGGGGGTGGTTGTAGTAGTAATAGTTATGGTGGTCGTGAGGATTGTAGTAGTAGTTGTAGTGATGTTTGTAGTAGTAATAGTATTGGTGGTGGTAGTGATTGTATTAGTGAATTCCTCACTGCTACAACTACAAAAATATTATATTTAGCATGTTCCGACCCTCCTCATAATTTTTCTCTGCCGCTCATATTTCCCATTTTAAATTTCCCAAACTAAGCTGTTTTTTTCACTCCTTAGTTCCCCCAATTTCTAATACAGAAACATCCTTGACAGTGCAATCCCGAGGCTAACACACCAGGTCTGGTTTGAGTACCTCTAGCCAGGTTTACTAAACATCTTCAGACCAATTCTCAAGTGGTAGCCAAAATAATAGAAAATCTCGCTGTGCGTGTGTGTAGGTTTGTCCCTCTGTTTGTGTGGGTGTATGCATTTATTCAGACATCTTAACCATCACTCCAAGTCATTAAAAACAAATTATGGCGCAGGTGGAGAGAGCTAAACTGCTGGGTCTAGGTTTTCAACGTCGTCGAACTAGCCTTGCGTAGAATCATGTATAATAGTTACGGGCTTTGAAAAGTCTTTCATATTTTGCAGACATCGCCTGTTTGATAATTATACGGTAACGCTCCAATTCAAATGACGAAGGTAACATTCGTAATCTGGAAGGTAATAGTTAAATACAACACAACAAACAACAGTGTTGCCACTCGACATCAGCAAAACGATATTCGACATGTTGTGTCTTTCTTAGACAACATACAGTACACATGAAAATGGCACAAATTAATTATAAAGCGACGGTAAAAGGTGGTCCCATAAGCAGATACTGCCGTAGGGAGTGAAGTGTTAGAGACTTCACTACACTAGGTCCAGAATCGAGAGGTGGGGGTGACCAGTTCCCTCCCTTGCTGCCTTTTCCTTCCCTACCTCAAGTGCAAAGTCAGGTACCCATTTACAGCTGGGTAGACTGACGCGTGTCGATAATGTGACTCGAACCTGGCACCTTTGCCGCCAAAGGCCAGCGCTCTAACCACTGACAATCGGACGCTTTCAAAAGCAGCGGTAAGTAATATAAAAGCTGCAGACTTTCAAACATGACAAGTTCAATCATGTGGAACTAATGATACGAACCAGACACGTGCCAGTGGATGAGAAAACGCTGGCGATGGATAGGACACACACATAGAAGGCTTGTTTATAGTCTTACAAGGCAGTCCTTGTTCTGGAATCCCCAGGGTAAGAGAGGTAGAGGGATACCAAAGAACACGCGGAGAAGAGAACTGGAGACAGACATGAAAGGAATCAAGAGAATCCATGGTAAGTCTATGAGCTGATAGCACAGGATAGGAAGACTTGGCATAAGTTTGTTGAAGGATTATGCTCCGTGGGCCGCAATTGGGTTGGCCACATCCTCAGAAGAGACTCTGATACCATCACCAGAACTGCCATGCTATGGACCACAGAAGGAAGGTGACAGAAAGGTCGTTCAAAAGCAACTTGGCGGAGAACTGTGGAAGCAGACATGCAAAGAATGAACCAGAGGTGGGGCATCACATGAAGAATGGCCGCTCACAGGGCAAAGAGGAGACAGTTTGTAGCTGCCCTACAAGATGCAAGACGGAAACAGTTATAGATGAACTCGCTTTGCTACGTGACGGCCATCCTGAGTCGTATTTTAAATATATTTTCTTTTACATAGACTGTGCTCAAACCCCCCAATCTGAAAGACTACGGTGCCTGCTTTTGTCTGATCCTACCCGCGTAGGCCTCCTCACCTTGGTAGAACCTGCCAGGAGTAAAACGCCCACTGACATAGCTCTGGAGGTTGTTAGGGTACACAAGCTGCCATACTGTGACGAAATAAAATTCATCCATGTATTTTTTCTGTCTTTCTCTTCCCTCGATTTCAGTCTTCCTCTTCCCTCGTCTATCCGTCTTCTACATGACAGCTCTTTCCTTCTCACAGCCCCATACCTTTGCATTGGTTTTCCCACTGGTGTAATAAATCTTCAAACGACAGAGGGAATTGGCGGGGCTGGAATTCTCGGCTTCAAGAGGACAATGGCAAGGTTTTAGGCAAGAAGAACCAACAAGTTAAAATTAAGGCGGCAGAGGTAATTTTACTTTCTCCTCCAGGCTCAAACAGTAAGCATCAGAAAAACAGCGATTGATATTAGTTAGTCGTTTCAAAGAGCTTATAATTTCTATAAGAGAAATATATTCTATTCTCTATTAAAGTTATCCAGTGATAATATATTTTCCATTAAAGAAGTAATCTCTAAATGTATATCCAGTGGTAAAGCTTAAGGCTTTTATATAATTAAATGTACATGTTCAGTTTCAGGCGGCTATTGATAATTATTAATTAAATCTGTCATCTTCATCAATCTTATACATAGGGCTAGTAACCTCAACTTATGAAACACATTGCTACATAAGCTACAACTGTAAAAAATACATAGGCGCTTAAGTGCATAGTTATGGTTACAGGGCGGCCAGATGCAGTGGTAGCCCATGCTCCATAGGCAACGGGAAGGGAATGATGATGATGATGTATCAATTTTAATTCCTCTTTCCGTGTGTAAATATTTTCTTATGTTACTGACATTGTTACTATCTGTACCCTTGTTTCTATGTTAGTGACATTGCTACTATCTGTACCCTTGTTTCTATGTTAGTGACATTGCTACTATCTGTACCCTTGTTTCTATGTTAGTGACATTGCTACTATCTGTACCCTTGTTTCTATGTTAGTGACATTGCTACTATCTGTACCCTTGTTTCTATGTTAGTGACATTGCTACTATCTGTACCCTTGTTTCTATGTTAGTGACATTGCTACTATCTGTATCCTTGTTTCTATGTTAGTGACATTGCTACTATCTGTACCCTTGTTTCTATGTTAGTGACATTGCTACTATCTGTACCCTTGTTTCTATGTTAGTGACATTGCTACTATCTGTACCCTTGTTTCTATGTTAGTGACATTGCTACTATCTGTACCCTTGTTTCTATGTTAGTGACATTGCTACTATCTGTACCCTTGTTTCTATGTTAGTGACATTGCTACTATCTGTACCCTTGTTTCTATGTTAGTGACATTGCTACTATCTGTACCCTTGTTTCTATGTTAGTGACATTGCTACTATCTGTACCCTTATTTCTATGTTAGTGACATTGCTACTATCTGTACCCTTGTTTCTACGACTAATTTTATCGATTTCTTGACGGATTAGTTTTAGTCAGAAATGGAAAATTGAATTTTGTTATGTAAACAGATGGTATATTACAATCTTGTCAGTACAAGGATTTGGTATCTTTTTGACCATACTCAGCCAGAGTTAATCTACAATGGCTGCTCTCTGCTAGCTGAGGACAGGAGGCCAAGGAGACGCGGACATAATAAAAGCCTGTATATAGACAGAAATAACAGATGCGACACTGTTGGTGATTATTTTCAGTCTCCCGGTGGTCAGAGTAATACTAACAATCCTGTCTGGGGGCATCTCATACTTGGACTCGTGCCAGGTCAATTCTACTGTATGTCAGAAGCCAGCCTGATGAAACTTGGAGAAACACAATCCCGTAAAAAAACCCCATTACCTGATGCCAGGAGAAGCTAAGTCAACACAGAAACAACAACACACCTTTTAAAACTAATAGATAAGTTTCAAGACCAAATGCCAACTTCATTAAATGTGTATTGGACCCAAAGATGCAGCAATAGATAATGCAGTCCAACGTGGTGGTCCTGGAAACAGGCTGCATCACTGCAGTCTGGCTGAGAGAGTAGGGATCGAAGAGGGAAGGCAAACCCGGTCCCAAAAAATGCCGTGCTGAAGTCGGATGTGTCGGCCGAAAGGCGCAGATATCGCAGCTCTGGCGTAAACAGGACGAACGAGGAAGAAGAAGAAATGTGTATTAAACTTATGACAATTCCATTGGCCAAGAATAAGCCTCCTGCCGATGATGACCCATTTTGGTTTAAATACATAACATAATCAACATTGATTTAAACGTACTGATTCATTGGTTTTTTTTTTTACTGGCCTTTATTGGCATTTCATTTTCTACTTTATACTGCTCCACCAGTGGTGATTTTATTTTACTTGTGAATATTTTTGTGTCATTTTTTTTTACTTGAGAACGTGGAATGAAGATAGGGCAATGGTAATAACAGTATTTTCTTCCTGCTTCTGTTTTTACTTCCAAGACTGTATGTACGACATATACCTTGTATTTAAGAGAAGCAGATCTATTAAAGATATACCAACAGAAGACATATAGAAAATTAGCGTTAAAGGACAGACAGATAGCTAAATAGACATACAGTGAGGCATATCTGGAGTCATCCTTATATGACCATTATATACTGAAGCACATTAAAAACGCACCACTATTATATATACTGATGCCGAGAAGCTGGAAAACAAAAGTGTGGGAATGGATTTTCCCCGTATTTGCCAAGAGGTAGAGAGCGAATGGCTGCTGGAATGGAAAGTGCATGATTCAACCCACGGGTTTGTGTACAGACTACATGAAAACGATGAAAGTTACACGTGCAACACGATTCCCAACAGCTATGACCCTGAAAATGTGTACACGTTGTGGCAGTATACTCGGTATAAAAAGGCCGTTGAGACAAAACACCCAGTACATGTGCTTGAAATGCCACGACTATCTGAAAACGACCGCCAACGAGCCATTGGTATGTTGGAGACCGGAATGAGCTCGCGGGCCATTGCCAGACGGATGAATTGCCACCACAGCACTATTGTACGTCTCAATGAACGTTACGGAACCACTGGCAGTGCCCGGGATAGACTTCGGAGTGGCCAACCACGAGTTACTACCCCTGTGCAAGATCGACATATTGTGCTGAGTTACCTAAGGAATCGTACTCTCCCGGCAAGTCAAACAGCAAGAGCAATAGTGGGTAGACATGGGCAAGTCTCTTGAATGACAGTCATACGACGACTCAGAGATACAGGCCTTAACGCAAGACGACCTTATGTTGGGCCAAACTTGACTCACAGACATCGTCAGCAGCGCCTGCAATGGGCAGAGCAACATGTCAGATGGACTAGACTGCAGTGGAACGCTGTCCTATTCACAGACGAGAGCAGATTCAACATATCCTTTGCTGATGGACGTATGCGGATTTGGCGACGGTGTGGAGAGCGCTTTGCAGATTGCTGTGTCAACCGATTTGGAGGTGGCAGTATTCACATTTGGGGATGATTCAGTTTTCACCATCGCTTGCCTCTTCACGTCTTCTGTGGAAATGTTAATGCTGTGACATATCGAGATGAGGTTCTGGATGCACTGGTTGCTCCTGCGTTCACAATTTATCCAGACTTGCAGCTTCTCCAGCAGGATAACGCACGTGCATTTTTTTGTATTTTTGCTTTTCTCCCTTGCCTGCACAGAATGCAATTAATTTCATAACAATCAAATGTACAAATTAATGACCAGCATGGATTCATAGGAAAATGAATAAAGATTCCAAATATGTAAACTTGTAAACACTTATATTTACATTTCACACTCTGTTCCTGGATTATACAGGTGGTGCGTTTTTAATGTGCTTCAGTATATTTATAAATACAAAACCAGCGTTAGAGTTATATCTTAGTGTAATTAAGTCACGTCTCATATCTGTGTGTTCTGACATGACCTGTCAGTGAAGACTGTAAAGGGCAATTTTTACTATCTTGCAATATAATACATTTATATACTTATTATGTTCGCAAATATTTGGTAATCAAAGTATTTCCTTTTTAAGTGCTTAAGGAGAAGTCATTTTTGAGTTACTTCCCTTGAAAGTAGTTCCGTCATCTTCGATCGGACTCCGCGGACGAGTCTAGGCCTACTGCGATTTATTCTTTGGCTGGGTAGGAATAGATTGTTCTTGCTTCAGTATATCTATGGCCTGAATTTATACGTAGTGTTTGTATGAGTAGGACGAGTCTGTCTTATATATGGATATCTTTACATTTCTAAGTCGAACTATGTTGGTTGTGGCTAGAAAAGGTCAAAGGCTATGCAGCGGAAGTATCGCTAGCAAGGGGTGTGATTCATGGCTGTCATCCTGTCTGGATGCAGAATTTTGTGGTAGCCGGCCTATCGCCGAAAAAGTGATCTATATGTGGATGGGGAAAAGTGATAGTCATTTAGACATGTTGTATGTACTTTACCCCAGTGTTTATTCTCTTTTGCCAAGGAATGGCAAAGTTATATTTCGCATAGAAAGGTAAAACCACAATTTATTATGAACTTGGGCTTCGCCATCGTTGTCGATAAACAGATGCACAGTGGTACTTTTGAAAAGAATATTTATTCAAAGGAAGACGACATTCCTATGTATCAGCACTAGATTATATGATATTATTCAATTACTTCTATGATAGAAGTCATGAAGAAATGAGGACATTTAACGAATGACCAATTTTGGTCTGGGTCCTATAGTGAGTGAAACTCACGAGAGAAGAACAGCCATGTTGAAATTCATATACTTTGTATTTATCGAGTGAGAAAAAGGGATGCCTGTACTATCGCTCGATGAACCAAGAGATCACTGCTACATGTGAGAACCCATGTCTGGGATTCCTATATCTTTATGGAAAATATATATATTGAACTTTACGTGAAGGGATATTCACTAGACGAGGTTAGGTCTAGGAGCCTTCCTATATATTGGTTATGGTCTGACGTGCCCAGTCAGTAAAGCCAGATGATTTACATGATGGAACTCTGAATGCTTATTTACGAATGCTCCATTATGATATTTGCCAAGCATGAATGCTAACTTAAGATGATATTCCTGTGATCAACATTATGCTGTCTATGTCGACATTTGTTCCTGTAACCATACACGTACTGTCCAAGTGTGCGTCCCATTAAATGTTATAAAAAGACCACCGTAGTTCCAGTACTTCTTGAATTCGAACAGTGTGAGTATGAGTGATGTACTACCAACCTGTCAACTCTATCGAATCATTCTACCATTCGCGTTCTGACATTCACATACACACACTCATTGTTTACACTCACATTCTTGTCGGAGCCTCATCACGTTCCAGGACAAGATGACCTGTATGACCAAAACTGTGCTGGGTTTAATGAGTTGACAATCGTTACACTTTACTACACCAGTCCCAACATCTACATTTATCAACTGGTGGACATTCACGTCATTTAACAAATAAAGCGTGATTCAGCAACTAGTAGCCAGTATGAGTAAACAACTAAACAGAGTTTAACAACTGGTGTGCCAGCTTCCTGGGTCAACCTGCACAGTGACCATATTGAGAAGTAAACTACTGAGACCAGACCGTTCCTTGGGGTCTGTTACGACACACAAATACATCAGCAGTACAACTCTACAGTGATGTCAGCGTGACCTGTCCTGTCGAGAGTATGCGGTAACTAGGTCAGCGTTTGTTGACATTTGGTTCGTTGGACATTTGCCATACAACTGACAGTGTTACACAGCAAGCTTGGTTGAAACATAGAACATTACACATCAGGACTGGAGAATATTTGACAGTGTTTGCGAAAGGAAATGTTATTGAACTGAGAAGTACTACATCGATTGTTATCATTCACATCAACGATGGAGCTTCTATTTCTGTGTTGAATTTAAAATAATTAGACCAGAAGTATTTGTTTAATAAAGTACCACAGTACTGTACTATTAGGCAGTGTAACTGAGCCTTCTTTACAACACATTCTTTCTGCAACACTCTATTTACATCATATTGCCATACTATTTATGCAATTATGTATTTATGTTTAAATATTTATATGTGATATTTGTTTGTATCCAGCGGGTTGTTGTTTTGGTTGGGCGGTGTCACACAGCAGAGTATCCCACGTAATAGAGGGTCTGATGTGTGCGTTTCTATAGGTGCAATTTTCTTGATTGAAAATTTGCTGCGACAGCTGTTGCTATTAGTGTTAGCTGTGAAGACTGTACTCATTGTTGTTTTTGTAATATTCCTCTGTTCTTTAGTTTGTTTTGATTTGTTTGTAATTTGTTGGTCTACCCTATTCTATCTTTCAGTTCTATTCTCAATTTATATTTATATACTGTGGCGTTATTTGTATTTGTTATCCTCTTGCGGTTTATCTTTTATTGTTTTTCCCATTTGATTTATTTCATCTCCGCAAATGTTTTCATGTTCTCCTGTATAACTGTTTTGTTTTGTGCCTGATCGACATACACTATTTAAAAATATAGTTGATCATATAAATTGATGTACAAGAATCAACTGATAGTTAATTGCTATTACTAAAGGTACACAGTTGATGATATAAAACACTATTTCTGGTGCACTGCACTTATATTATAGAGTGAACCAGCAACTTATAGCTGTTATTATATAAGGATTTATACAAGACCTTTGTAAGGCTTGTTTCCCACAGTGATTGGGATAGTTAAGTACTATTTTCCACAGGTTACAAAGTTATCATACAAGGTCTTTGATTAAGACTAAGAAAGTGAATTTATTTACTTTTGCAAATTACTGATCTTATTAGACAAGATGTCTACTTTAGATTATTTTATCACACAAGGCAAGATTCTTGATAAGACTGGTCAGCAATTAGAAGAATGGGCAGTTGCTCAATATGACAAAGCATTGGCTGCTGAAGAAAGAAAAGCATTGATTGAAGAAAAGAAATTAGCAGCTGAGGAGAAAAAATTAGAAGCTGAGGAAAGAAAATTACAAAGAGAGACTATGAACAAAAGAAATTGCAGATACAGACTGATGAAAAAAGATTCCAGATGGAAATGGAAAAAGAGAAAAGAAAAGATGAAGCTGCTGCAGAAGAGAGAAAATTACAAGCTGAAGCTCAAGAGAAAAAAGCAATAAGAGAACATGAACACCAAAAAGAACTTTTAGCATTTGAGTTAGAAAAGTTAAAGTTAACAAACATAAGTGATGGTAATCAAGCATCTGGTGGTAATGGTAAACCCTTTACTTACAAGGTCAAGGTACCAGCGTTCAACCCTTCCAGTGATGACATAACATTCTGGCTAAATAGATTTGAACGCTCGTGTCGAGCCCATAATGTGGACAAATCACAATATGCTAACCAGTTATCAGAAAATCTGAAAGGTGATTCTCTGACTAGTTTAAGTTTGGTTGAAGAGGCTGACAAAGATAACTATGATGTTATTAGGGCAGCCTTATTAAAGAAGTATCAGTTGTCTGAAGAGGGTTATCGGAAGTTGTTTAAGACAATGGTGCCTGAGGCAGGTGTAGAATTCTCAGAATTCATTGCAAGGACACGTCTTACATTTGATCGTTGGATTGAGCTATCCAAAACAGAAAAGACTTATGAAGCCCTTATGGACTTGATACTCAGAGACAAGATTATTTCAAGTATAAATAAACCTTTCCTCGAATTTTTACATGAGCGTAAACCTAAGTCTCTAAAAGAAATGGAACAGTATTGTACCCAATACGTCACTGCACATCCGGACGTAGCTATTAGCAACAATAAGGTTAAAGAAGGTATGCCAGTTGCTTCTGCAACACCATACAACCCTAATCACTCTCACAAATTCCAAGGACCTCAAAATAAGTTTAATAAAAAAGGTAACTATTACAGTTATCAGAACCAAGGTAACCAATCATTTCAGGGTTCTTCTTCGAATACCTGGAGAAGAGCTGACAGCCCTCGATTCAGGGGTGGTCATAATTACAGGAACTTTCGCAAAGGAAGTCATTCTAGAAACTATCCAAGTTTTCCTTCATGGAGACAACAAGATCATAATTACAGAGATACTCATTATAATGAATATGATGATAGTAACCAAAGGAGCTATGATTCAAACCCGAGTAGGGGTTATAATAGTGGAAACAATGATAGGTACAGAGGCAATAATAACAGAGGTAGAGCACAATTCAAAAAACATAAAGCTCATTACCAGGCGAACTCTGCACAGCAAGAGTCCCACGAAGCCTATAAACAAAATAAAGATAATGATGACTCTAATAATATGGCATGTGCCGCTTTTGATTTTGGGAGAGCATCTCAGTGCCCCCAATGCAAAACATTATTTGAGCCAACCACAGTGTCTACTTTAAGCTGTGGGCATCCTCTTCCCGCTCTTCCTGCGTCAATCGCGCATGATGGGAGAGGTTCTCTTGTCTTACACAAAGGTTTAGTAAATGACAATCCAGTCTCAGAACTTTTTGATTCTGGATGCACAACTATTGGGGTTAGGCAGTCACTCATAGATCCTTCTCATTCTACAGGCAAAGTAGTCAAATGCGTAACATTTGGCGGCACCATAGAGAAATACTCTACCGCTATCATTAGGATTGCTACTCCTTTCTTCACAGGAGATGTACACGCATGTCTTTTGCCGGATCCGATCGCTGATCTTATCATCGGTCGCATTCACGGAGTCAAAGAATGCACTCCGGAGCAAATTTCCGTTTGGGAAAATCAAAATATGCAATCTGCTAATGCGGTAGTCACTAGAGCTCAAGCTCTAAATATGCCTGAAACTTCATCTGTTGAAGATAATGAAGTGCATAACCAAGATGATCCCTTGGTAATTTCTCGTGACTCGTTTATAAAACAACAAGAAGAAGATCCGACTCTTAAGAAATTCTTCACTCTTGTAACGAAAGGTGATCCGAATAAAGATTCAAATTGTAAATCTTGGATTACAATGAAGAATGGCGTACTTGTACGTATGGTGCAAGACTCCACTAAGTCAAGTCATTCTCAGATTCTTGTACCCAAGAATTTGAGAGTTAAGATCTTACAACATGCACACGACTCTCAGTGTGCTGGTCACATGGGTTTTTCCCGTACAAAGTCAAGAGTTCTTGCGGCTTTCTTTTGGCCTTTTGTGAACAAGGACATACGGATCTATTGTCGATCCTGTAAAGTATGTCAAGAAGTCAAATCCAAAGGTCCTCGTCATGCTGCGCCTATTCAGGCTGCAGATATTCCTATTCGTCCATTCCAGAAAATGGCGATAGACATCATTGGTCCATTCAAGATCAAATCTGCTAGAGGACATCAGTTTATCTTAACGTGTGTAGACATGTGCACACGTTGGCCAGAGGCTATCCCTCTAAAGAGCATTACTACCGCTGACATTGCAGATGCTCTTTGGCTTATATTTTCTCGGCTGGGATTCCCCGGAGAAATATTATCAGATCATGGCACCCAACTGATATCGGATACCATGTCTCAAGTAATGTCTACTCTACAGATAGAGAGATCTTTGAGTAGCATCTATCATCCTATGTCCAATGGGATGGTCGAGCGACTAAATAGAACACTTAAGAACTTATTAGGGAAGATAACTGAGGATCATCCTCAAGATTGGGATGGGGTTTTACCCGCGGCCCTCTTCGCGTATAGAGAGGTCCCCAATGAACATACAGGGTTTTCTCCCTTTGAACTTGTCTTTGGCGCGCGACCGCGCGGCCCAATGTCTTTGCTGCATGATCTTATAACAGCTGACAATATTGACGATGACACAAAATCTTCTTACGAGTATGTCATCGCGCTGAGACAAAAGATTATCGAAGCATGCAAATTGGCAACGTCCTCTTCTGAATTTGCTAAGCAGAAGGCAAGACAATTTGCTAATAAGAAGAGAACTTTACGACAACTTTGTCCTGGTGACAAAGCATTTGTTTTGCTACCTTGTCGTGAAAATAGACTCCTTATTAGTTGGAAAGGTCCGTACGATATAATATCGAAAATTTCAGATGTTGACTACATCGTCGATATCAACGGGAAGCATAAAACCTTCCACATCAATATGCTTACGGAGTTCCATGAACGTCCTGACTATCTACAGCCTATTTTCCAGGCAACGGACGATTCTCATGTCAAACATGGTCATTACTCATCACTGTCTGTAATACAGGATGAGGAAACAAGTTTTTCGGATGTTAATCTTCCGCTTCCAATGATCCCACTTCATTCTAGTGAATCACGGAAAGACGTTACTGTTTCTCCTGATTTGTCTCTAGGAGAACAGCGACAAGTTTCGTCTATGTTACAAACATTTCAGGATGTCCTCACTGACATCCCTGGACAAACTCATGTCATTGAGCATGACATTGTTCTAACTGAACATACTCCAATTAGGGTTAGACCTTATCCTATCCCTATACATTTCCAAACACAGGTTGAAAAGGAGTTGGATGAAATGATAGATTTACAAATAATCGAACCATCCACTTCTGCATATTCTTCGCCGATGGTTATTGTTCGAAAAAAAGACAATAACATACGTCTTTGCGTTGACTATCGCAAATTGAATCAAGTTACGAAGTTCGATGCTGAACCTATGCCTTTACTAGAAGAGTTACTTACTCGTCTTTCTAAATCGCATTTTTTCGCTAAACTTGATTTGTCTAAAGGATATTGGCAAGTTCCATTATCCGAACGCGCCAAACCTCTTACCGCTTTCTCTACTCCCAGAGGCCTTTTCCAATGGAATTTTATGCCTTTCGGCCTTATGAACGCACCAGCTACATTTGTACGCATGATGCGTCGAATCCTATCATATCGGTCAGATGTCATTGCTTATCTAGACGACATCTGTCTTTTCAGCGATACTTGGGAAGATCACTATTCAGGGTTAGTTGAATTATTATCAACTCTGCGTGAGTATAACCTGACAGCAAAACCATCTAAAGCTTGTATTGGCTTTAGCGAAATTGCTTTCTTAGGCCATCGAGTAGGTCACGGTTTCTTGAAGACAGAAGACCATAATATCACTAAGATACTTAACATCTCTATCCCTAGGACTAAAAAGCAAGTGCGAAGTCTTTTAGGTCTCATACAATTTTATGGACGTTTCATTCCGAATCTGTCCTCTATCATGGCACCTCTCTCTACACTATTAAAGAAAGGGTCGCCTAACATGGTTCACTGGTCTCATGAATGCCAATCTTCACTAGAGAAGATCAAAACTATGTTTTCATCACCACCTATTTTAGTGTTACCTACAACAGATAAGACATTCGTTCTTCGTAGTGACGCTTCATCCACTGGGATTGGAGCGGCACTAATGCAAGAGTACTCTGGAACTCTGCATCCTGTAATGTATATATCCAGAAAACTTAATGCTGCAGAAAGGAATTACTCGGTTTTAGACCGTGAATTATTGGCAATGGTTTGGTCAATTCTCAAACTCCAAAGATTCCTTCTGGGCGCGCATTTCGTGGTGGAAACTGACCAAAAAGCTCTTACGGCTATCCAAAGTAAGAACTTGAAGAGCTCGAGATCAACTCGATACGCAATCGCTCTTCAACCTTTTCCTTTTTCGGTACGAGCTATCCGTGGTTCAGAAAATGTGATGGCGGACATTCTGTCCAGATGCCCACATGATGCCACTTAACTGTTAAATATTGGATCTTTTTAATATGTATAACTTTACAACAGTTATTTTTTGTTTCTTTACTAAGATACACATTTGTAATTTAATAATAGAATGATGGTATCGCTACTTAGCGGTTTATTGATGTTTATTCACCGCTGTTCTTTGATGATTGTTTCTTCATAAATCATAAATTTAAGATTATAGTGTGAATTTTTGGTATGCATTGTATAATTACCAGAATTGTATTATACGTACATCACACCTTCCTGGAAACATTTATTCGTAGAGAAACAATTTCTCTCAGATTTTGAGATATATTCTCACCGGTCATATTAGGAATTATAGTTATTCCTGATATTTGCATCTGCGCAGTATTCTTGCGTTTTGAGCCTATTGTATGGTGCTCCTAGATGTATTTTAAAAAAAAAAATTTTTTTTTTTTTTTTCCCGGGAGGTGTGGTAAGACTAAAGGGCAATTTTTACTATCTTGCAATATAATACATTTATATACTTATTATGTTCGCAAATATTTGGTAATCAAAGTATTTCCTTTTTAAGTGCTTAAGGAGAAGTCATTTTTGAGTTACTTCCCTTGAAAGTAGTTCCGTCATCTTCGATCGGACTCCGCGGACGAGTCTAGGCCTACTGCGATTTATTCTTTGGCTGGGTAGGAATAGATTGTTCTTGCTTCAGTATATCTATGGCCTGAATTTATACGTAGTGTTTGTATGAGTAGGACGAGTCTGTCTTATATATGGATATCTTTACATTTCTAAGTCGAACTATGTTGGTTGTGGCTAGAAAAGGTCAAAGGCTATGCAGCGGAAGTATCGCTAGCAAGGGGTGTGATTCATGGCTGTCATCCTGTCTGGATGCAGAATTTTGTGGTAGCCGGCCTATCGCCGAAAAAGTGATCTATATGTGGATGGGGAAAAGTGATAGTCATTTAGACATGTTGTATGTACTTTACCCCAGTGTTTATTCTCTTTTGCCAAGGAATGGCAAAGTTATATTTCGCATAGAAAGGTAAAACCACAATTTATTATGAACTTGGGCTTCGCCATCGTTGTCGATAAACAGATGCACAGTGGTACTTTTGAAAAGAATATTTATTCAAAGGAAGACGACATTCCTATGTATCAGCACTAGATTATATGATATTATTCAATTACTTCTATGATAGAAGTCATGAAGAAATGAGGACATTTAACGAATGACCGATTTTGGTCTGGGTCCTATAGTGAGTGAAACTCACGAGAGAAGAACAGCCATGTTGAAATTCATATACTTTGTATTTATCGAGTGAGAAAAAGGGATGCCTGTACTATCGCTCGATGAACCAAGAGATCACTGCTACATGTAAGAACCCATGTCTGGGATTCCTATATCTTTATGGAAAATATATATATTGAACTTTACGTGAAGGGATATTCACTAGACGAGGTTAGGTCTAGGAGCTTTCCTATATATTGGTTATGGTCTGACGTGCCCAGTCAGTAAAGCCAGATGATTTACATGATGGAACTCTGAATGCTTATTTACGAATGCTCCATTATGATATTTGCCAAGCATGAATGCTAACTTAAGATGATATTCCTGTGATCAACATTATGCTGTCTATGTCGACATTTGTTCCTGTAACCATACACGTACTGTTCAAGTGTGCGTCCCATTAAATGTTATAAAAAGACCACCGTAGTTCCAGTACTTCTTGAATTCGAACAGTGTGAGTATGAGTGATGTACTACCAACCTGTCAACTCTATCGAATCATTCTACCATTCGCGTTCTGACATTCACATACACACTCATTGTTTACACTCACATTCTTGTCGGAGCCTCATCACGTTCCAGGACAAGATGACCTGTATGACCAAAACTGTGCTGGGTTTAATGAGTTGACAATCGTTACACTTTACTACACCAGTCCCAACATCTACATTTATCAACTGGTGGACATTCACGTCATTTAACAAATAAAGCGTGATTCAGCAACTAGTAGCCAGTATGAGTAAACAACTAAACAGAGTTTAACAGGGGCTTTATAATTTTTTTGAGCCATTTGTCATTTTATCCAATTTTATCATCGTCAGCTAAGGATAGTGGCGGGGATCTAAACCTTGCCCTATTACCCCCAATAACTCCAAACTAGAGTACTGTAGTTCCCTTCTTTTTTTTTATTAGTTCTTAACTTTTCTCACGAGGAAATACTCGCTCCTTCTATGAACATAACCTCATTCACAGAGGTACTTCTAGAGCTGATGACAGAATAAGATATATTTTTTCTCAAGCTATCACTCCCTCCTTTGTTATTTAATCTGGGAGTGGAATTGTTTAAGCCTTGCTCCAACAGACCACTACTGTTAGCAGGATCTTAAATAATAACGCCACACTTAGCACGACAAGGTATAGGCATAAGTGATGGAAGTGGCCTCTGTGTGAGATGAATCTAATGGATGCTCAAGACAACTTTCATTCAAAACACAGTGCAATGCTCTCCGTCTCCGTATTTCCCAGAAAATGCTAATGCGAATATTTGTAACACACTGACCAATGCAACATGAAAAGATTGAAAGGCATGCGCGTTCTGTTAATCGATGTTCAAGATGACTTATAGCACAGGGCAATGCGCGCCGTTGTCCGTATATTCCTGAAGCGCATGTGCGACTGTTTCTTACTTTTAAGAGGAGTACCAAGCAAAATATTATTGGGACGGTATATTTAATTGTTTCAGGAAAAAAAATGACATGTAACCCCACGCGGCTTGATAATCAGAGGCATGTTGTTCTTTTTAAATTGAAATTTTAGTATTCTGTGGGTAGTATTGGGGGACGGGGTTGGGGGTTGTATCAAACACCCCCCCCCCCCCAATCCCCTTCCTTTTTCCGCATACCACGCATACCCCAGGGCACAGTGATAACTTACCTATGCTGCTGAACCTGAAGAAACTAGAGACATGGAACTATAGGAAAGGTCAGCCTGGACGAAGAAGATGGAGCCAGGAAAGACAGATATCTCAGTTGTTATTCATCGTTTTCTAATGGTTCTATTTTTGGCAAAGCCACTTTGTTTTTCAAATAAGTAGTCATTGAGGAAAAAATGAAATATATTCATAACGGGGCACGCTTACTTGTCCACAGGTACTTAACATAAGCGTGGATGTTTTTCTTGAAAGTGATCCAAGTGCAACTTTCAAAAACAGTTACGGCATAACTGGTCTACTGAATGTATTTTTGCAGTAATCAAAAGACGCCTCTTCTCTCAACATTATCTTAGAGCTGCGTTTTCACGGAACAACAAAGGAAAATAGCTCGTTTACGGGCCTACACTCACACGTAATGCTTGAGCTATGGAAAGTCCTTCAGTACAAACAGTTGTCTACAAGGATTTTACACTTATATCAACAGAACATCATTAGGTATACTTTGCTCAAGGGGACCAAAGATCTTCTTTGAAGTGAGTCTTATAAGTATGGCCTGGTATTTCCAGAATGTGCGGAAACGGGACGGCATCTATTGGGGACGAATGGAGTCGAGCTATGGGAAGTATGGGGAAAAAGGCCTTCAGAATTTAAGAGACACGTTTGAAGATGTTGAAAGACAAGTATGGTTAGAAAGCCAAATGTGTGGAGGCGGAGGAACACACCGGAGGAGGTAGAGAGAACTGTATGTGGAAGCTGGGAAAGAAGTATGTGGAAGTGGGAAGACAAGTATCGGGACAGAAGTAAAGTCCGGAAAAGCAGGGAGACAAGCCTGGGGAAGAGTAAAGACAAGCCTGGGGAAGAGTAAAGACAAGCCTGGGGAAGAGTAAAGACAAGCCTGTGAAATGCAGAGACACGCTTGACAAATGGAGAGACAATCTGACAAAATAGAGAGACAAGCCCTTGGAAGAGAGAGTCAAGCACTGGAAAGTGGGGAAACACGTCTGGAAAAGTGGAGAGGCACGCCTGGGAAAGTGGAGAGGCACGCCTGGGAAAGTGGAGAGACGCGCCTGGGAAAATGGAGAAACACACCTGGGCAATGGGAGAGACACATTTGGGACAGTGGGGAGACAAGCCTGAGAAATTGGAAAGACACGCCTGGGAAAACGAAGAGACAAACTTAGGAAAGAGCAAAAAGACGCATAATAATGGGGGGGGGGAAGGGTAAAGATACTGGGGAAGACTAGAGACAAGACTAGCAAGGAGCAGATGCAAGCCCGAGGAAGAATCGAGATACTCCTATGGGAATGAAGAGACAAGACTTATCCAAACGGAGTCTGTAAATGCATGGAAGCATATCTAGAGTCATCATTATATGACCACCAGCTATGCACAATGCTATAGTATACCGATGTGGAAGTAAACCACTGTCTGTGAGGCTAATTACACCCTCATTGACTCTGAAATCATCCACACACTTCCAGGGATTCCCTCTGTGGTGAAACTTGTTGAGAACCCAGCATTGCACACTAAGTTTGGAAAAGTCACTTGAGCCCCGGACGTAATTCTTTGACCAGGTTGACTGCATTCGGGAGGATCTCACTGTGGACCCAGTGGTAGGCAAGGAGAGCTGAGAAGTGGCTTTGTGCAGGACGTAACAATTCTTTGGGAGAGCCCAAATACAGAGCACAATATTTTAGCTCTGCAAAGTTGGAGAGCTCCCTTGGATGGTGGGGAATACACAGTATGCCACTTGCTTCTTACTCCTAGCTTGGGACTACTATGTGACCTTTGAATGCAGGCCAGGCTGGAGAAACTGGAGCTCATGACTTCAACTCAGCGCGTTTTGGAATGGGAGAAAAGCCACAGGAAAAGCCTAGATCTACAGTGTAGATAATACCAAGAAGTCTTCAACTTGGCATTTGTTGCAAAAGCGCGAAAAGATCTGCAGTCCTAGTTAAACATCAACAACGGTGTCTGTAAAAGTCTTGATGTTTTCCGGGTCCCATATTCCACAGTTGCATGTAGTGATGTGCGAGTGACTACACCTTGTGAAGCATTAAAAAAAAATTCCAAGCTGTTCATGTAGCATACCACGATTCACTCTCTGAGCGTGGCGAGTGCGCCGTTTCAATGCTCCTAGATTCGATTCCTCGTCGTGCCCATAACTCTCTGTCATTTTTCTGTTGTGCGGTGTCTTTCTTTCTTTTTCCTCTCACTACCTTCCCTTCTTTTGGTAGATGGCACTGCTTGTATACACGTTGCCATAGTTACTATATCATTACTAGAGTTAATTGCCCTTGTATATTATCACTTCCGCCCTGTTCTGGTTATCAAGATGGCTGATTAAACGACAGTCAAGTCTCATTAAGTCTACCAGCATTCACTTAATACAGTAGTGTTGCGGACTGACTCCCGTATGTTATGGGCTTTTAACGTTCTGACACTAGTTGTTTAGGATGACCAAGATGTTGGATGCGTATTCTGTTCCTAGAGTCAAAGTCCTTCGGGTTCTTATATCACTTTTATAGGATTCCGTAATACTCTTCGTTGGTATCGATATTGTCTGTATTAACCCGTGTGATGCATTGATAGCTGAACATGTTTCATATTAAAGATATGAATATTGACTGACCTGTATTAGTCTCTTGTCTTATTAATAATATTAGCAGTGTGAGATGCAGCGTGTTCAGGCATTAAGTGTCACTGGTCATTATAGTTGAATATAAACAGTATTTAACTCAACTCAGAATACGTCAGTTGATAAGACCAGGATTCGACGACTCAAACATTTTAATTAATACTATCATTCCATGAGCGGACACAACTACATGGAGACATAGTTCACATCACATTCATGTACGTATTGCAAGAGTCCTTGTTCTTTCATTAAAAACACATGTTCATTAATGTCTATCTAGACTTCTGGTTAGCGGTCAGTTCCTTTTACCGGCCAATGTCTTTTGGCATAAATTCAGAGGCTAACTAGACTTACTCCCGTCGCTAGTTTTACAATAGCCTTTTGCACTAGACTTACTTATCCCGCTAGTTTTTTCAATATACTTCTTACGCTAGGCTTACGTCTACTGCTAGTCGTCTAATATCCTATTACACTAGGCTTACGTCTGCCGCTAGCTATATAATATTCATCTGTACTAGTCTTACTACTGTTGCTAGTAATACAATGTTCCTTTGGCATACCACGCCAGGCTAATCTGCCATAAATATACAAACTGCGTTAGTAACGAGGCGACTTACGTTTGATTCCCGAAATACACTGCTCAATTGGCTTCCCAGCCACACACATCCCTTAAGTGGGCAATGCCACACATTTCGAAGTGGTTATACCACACATATCATAGTGGCGATGCCACACTTCCGAAACACACTGCCGTTAGGGTCAAAACCCACAAGTCGAATGACGTTACCAAGACATACGCGTCATGCATAGAGATATGCATACTATGTCGTTAATATATATTCAATTGCGATGTTCCATGGTGCAGCAATTCGAGTCGGCCAAACTCAAATGCCTGCACACATGCAACAATCATCGACATCAGTCGCGGAGCTATATGTCTATATCTCTATTCGTTTGAGGTGTTCCATGATACAGCCATTCGGATCGACGTCAAATCCAAATGCCCGTAAACATGAAACAATCCTCAACATCATCCCCCTCACTTCCAAACGTGACACTTGTGGCACGTGTGATAGTGCACGTGTGATAGTGGTGGAGAAGATGTACATCTCTAGAATATATTAGTATTAGTACTATCCACTTATAACTATCATACTCATTAAGTACACACATTAAATTTTATAACAATAATAATAGCACTTCTCAAAATGGTAACTAAAGAGTTAATTCATTTTTTTTTCTCAGAGAAGTTGCGCGATAGAAGATCCGCCAAGTTATTTTCTGATCCAGCAATAGGCAGAATCGTAAACGAAAATTCTTGAATCAACAAGTACCATCGGTGTATTCTAGAGTTACGCATTGTTCTAGATGTTATGTACGTAAGAGGGCTGTGGTCTGTCATGATAAAAAAGTGCGTGCCGATGAGATATCTTGACAGCTTCTCCAGGCACTAGATCATCGACAGGAGTTCACGTTCACCTGTCGCATACTTCTGTTCAGCTGAAGTCAGTTTCCTTGACACATAGAAACAAGGATGGAGTGTTTCCTTGTAGCATTGCAGCAAACATCCACCCATTGAGTAACTGGAGGCATCTGATTGAAGCATGAATGGAATACGTATATTCGGTAATAACAAAATAGGTGCATTACTAAATAATTTCTTAATTGTTACCAAAGCGCTTTCGCAATCTGGTTCCCAACGTACCTTATTAGGACTACCTTTGGCCAACAGTGCGGACAAAGGAGTAGATATTTTTGCGAAATGCGGGATGAACTTATGGTAATAGTTAATCAAGCCCAAAATGCTTCTAACCTGCCTCTTAGTTGAAGGGGTAGAAATCTCTAGAATTCTTTTGACTGTATTGTCGTCAGGATATAGTTTGTGGTTACCTATGCAGTGACCAAGAAAAGAGATTTCCTGACAACCTATTTGGACCTTTGAAGGTCGCACAGTCAAACCGTGTTTACGTAAGGTATAGAGAAGAGAAGTTAAACCATCAATGTGGTCTTCCCAAGAGTCATGAAATAGACAGATGTCATCGATGTACGTGATGACATCTTTCCTATCGCCAAGAAGACGGCGCATCATGCGGACAAAAGTCGTGGGTGCGTTTACTAAACCGAAACACATATAATTCCATTGGTAAAGATCAAATGGAGTAGTGAAAGCTGTGAACGGTTTGCAATGATCAGCAAGTGGAATTTGCCAATAGCCTTTTTGTAAGTCTAATTTTCTAAAGAAAGTAGCATTAGACACTTGCGAAAGAAGATCAGGTGTAGAGATCTGCGAAGTCATCAAAAATAATGCAAGTATCACTGACGACAGCTATGATCAGAGAAAATTTCCGAAAAGAAAGTAAGGTCTATATTAATGGAATAAAATATTATCCCGAGATATAAGAAATAACACACTAAATTATGGATGTATAGAAGAGCACAACATCCAAGGATAGTCGATAGTCCAACGCAACTATAAAGTGCGTGGTGTAGAATTGAGTGCGCGTTGCACGTCTAAATAATGATGTGCAAACCAAGAACTGTTTTAGAATTGTATAGACCAACGAGCATCATAATAGCTCGACAAGCGAACGACCGCTAGTTGGTGAGACGAATGTTGAAGTTCGAACATACGAACAAATTCAACATCTCCAGCACGTTGAAAAAAGAAAAAAAATTTCTAAGTGTATACTAAGTAACACTAAAAGTAAATTACGCAACAAAACAGTGCGATTTGACGAAATATGATCTCGGCCAGGTCTAAACTGAGCCCGAGATCCGTTGACACTATTATATGTTGTGCGAGTCAAGCGCACGGAAGTATTCTTACGTCCTTTGCATGTCGCGTTGATGTGACAATCGTTGTTATGCTTGCGATTGTCGGAGCGAGTCTTAACAACTCCCATCAAAAGGCACCGATAATGTCTCCTGATAATAGCACCTGCCTGTTGAAATATTTAAACACCGGACGCTCTGAATTACATCTAGATGGAATAGAACATTATTTTCAGCAGAATCAGTATTGTTTCACTCATTTATAATATCTTCATAATTATTCTGAAATGGATGAATAACAACACGATGCACAATTGCATGAACATCTGTTAGATGATGCATGATGCATCAACTGTACCTCAAGACGATGGTCTTGAAAATAGGCATCGTTGTCACGATCGACAACCATACGTGCATTTCTATGGGAATAAAAATAAACAAGTGCTTCTCTAACATTGAAATTGTTAATAGGTAACATCTGCACATATTTCACATTCGCAGTGCATTGAAAATATTCCCCTAGTGCCTGCCATGTGGAATCTGGTGGCAGATTTTGCACTAGAATGGTATGTGAGTGTTCACCTTTATTCATATGATAACTGCGGAAATCAGACTTTCTTCTGGATGTACTATCCTTATTGTAGGGTGCATCATGCTGGATGACCTGAGCATGAGACCTCTTTTTATTTATGACTGAAGTTTTAGAAACTGTCTGAGACGACTGCTTAATTGCCATTCCGAAATTTTTCCTCTCTGAGTCATTGTTATTAGTTTGAATAGGCCAGTCACTTTCATAATCTTTATCATTAGCAAGAAGTGTCACACTATGATTTTTATCAATACCCTTAGTGTTATCTTTTACCACCTTATCACTACGCATAAGAGTATATAAACTGTTAGAATGCAATTTACAAAGAGGATGCTGGATAGTCTCACCCTCAGCATCAGTTTTCATCTGTTGACAAAACTGTATATATTGATTCTTATCATAATAAATTGAACCAATTTGAACAATATCAGTTAAGCCAGGATCCTCTTGAACGCACTGGTTTGTCCCTTTTCGACTCAGGTTCTGCTCGTGTGTAATATTTTTAGCACTTATGTTATGTATTTCAGGACTAGGAGCAGCTTGGTTATGATGATCATAGGACAAATTTTCCCTTGAGAGCATAGCATAAGTTGTTAAATCCATTGATATACTGTTTCCAATACTACTGGCATGTCGCCAAGACTTACACTCTGAAGAGGCAGTATTAATGTGAGTAGAATCACTGGTATCAGTGTGATCACGAGGGAAGTTGTATCTGCCTCGACATGATCTTTTCCCTCTTTCAGGATGTGATGACCTGATGTTATCACTCTTATTGACCCTGACATTTTGTATACTAGTTTCCACATAACTAGTGTTTGACAATAAATTGTTGTTTATTACCACATCCAGTAAACTCTCCACCCTTCTTCTTGCCCTAGCTATTTCCAAGTCTTTTATTGAAATTACTTCCATTTGTTTCTTATTCAATTCTTCGAGTTTTATAATTTTACTCTTCTCGTTTATAAGTGATGTCTCACAATTAGCCATCCTATCAAAAATCAAAATATCCTGATGACTCTGAGGGGCTGTTAGTTTTTGATCCTCAAGATCAAGCGCTGCCACTTTTTGTTTCAACTTCGCCTCCCACATGATTCTTTTTTTCTTCGCCAATCTCTTCAACCTTGATATTATAGCTTTCTTCATATGAGGTCTTACTCAGGCAACTTGAACCTCAAGACCCTGAATTTGAGCAACTTGTGCTTGGATTCTGGCCTCCAAAGCCTCTTTTGCTTTACCAAACTTATTATTAATAGCAGTAACTTTCCCAGAACAGTCATTACTGATTTTGGAAATCTTATTCTGACATGCTGCAATGTTATGTTGCAGTCCCAGAACCTCAGAGTTCAAAGCTTTATTCTCCCTCAAGGCGGTGTCCAATGATTCCTTACACTTTGAAAAATCAACTGTTAATGATCGAAAATTAGATACATCCACATCTGCTTGGGATTTTAATACTTTCACTTCCTCATATAACTCATCAACCAATCTCTCCCTATCATCAATGATTCTCAACAGTCTATTCTCCTTCCTATACCACTCTCCTTCCATTGAGAACTGATCACCTCCCTCAATTTCTACCTCTTCCAAATTTTTCATAATGAATTCCTGAAGAGATGGTCCTTGTAATCCAGACTCTTTTCCTTGCCTGAGAAAATACTCAATGGCAGACATGTTTATAGGTTTATAAGTACCCTCCAATAGTATATACTATTCTTGAAATATGTAGAACTCAATATGATTAGTACATGAATATATTAATCAATAACAAACAAGTTACAAGAACAGGTGACAAAGGACAATGAAAACAATAAAATGAATTACAATGAAATGATTTCTCAGTTATGCGACACAAATTTACAATTATAAAGTAAATAAGGGAGACTTATCCAGAGTAATCAGTAAAAGAAAGTGAAGAATTGACATCACAAAAAAATATAACGAGACAAGTCGTCTTAAACTAACGTGTAGACAAAGAAATTTTAGAAAACACACGAAAACAATTGTCAACAGTACTGAAATGAGGTTATGCAAATAATGATGACGTAATCTACATGACGAAACTACTAAGTACACCAAAAATATGGTTATACTGCGAACTGAAGAATCATTTATTTCCTGACTCAAAAGAAAAAATTTAATCAGTCAGATCTTCAGTCAGCTAATATAAGCATGAAAACCTAATAGACGTTAACATTCACTGAAGTTTTCCTGGGAAAATTCCAGCCAATATTAAGCCCTTTCCTTCCTACCCGACGAATATACAAATATACGGATAAACATGAATGGGAGAACTCAGATGATAAGTAGAAAAGTAAGCAAAGTGATGATGAACTGTAGACCAAAGCTAATTCAAGGACAGTATGATAATGTTCAAGCGCCTAAGTAAAATTAAGAACTTATCTGTTTATCTGTCCCTCTGAGAAATACATGAGTGCATGTAAATCTAATCCTAGTTCCACACAAGTGTAGTCAACAGCTGAAGTCCATTGATAGAAGACCTTGACCTTCGTAGTAGAGCCGTTTGAAAGTATTGCCGGTCTTCGAACGTAGCTTCTTCAATCGATCTGCGTTGCAGCCTTAGATGGTTTTGATGAAGTAATACATGTCCACTGGTTCAGGTTCTAGAGTGGAAGACTTCTGTTCTATCAGAATGGTTCAGTCTCTTGTGGTGGATGAAAAACAGGATTCTCTCAGGCGATGTTGTCTGCTAGCGGTGACGGCATCGATACAGTGACGTCACTTACTGACATGCGCATTACAGTTGCCAGCTTGGCTTGAATGAATGATCTTGCTTTCAAACGTTCATCGTCAATTTAACTTTCTTCGATACTTGATGGGGGTCATAGTATTCACGAAATCCAGATGCTTCTGACACCAATATGTTACGGGGCCTGACTCCCGTATGTTATGGGCTTTTAACGTTCTGACACTAGTTGTTTAGGATGACCAAGATGTTGGATGCGTATTCTGTTCCTAGAGTCAAAGTCCTTCGGGTTCTTATATCACTTTTATAGGATTCCGTAATACTCTTCGTTGGTATCGATATTGTCTGTATTAACCCGTGTGATGCATTGATAGCTGAACATGTTTCATATTAAAGATATGAATATTGACTGACCTGTATTAGTCTCTTGTCTTATTAATAATATTAGCAGTGTGAGATGCAGCGTGTTCAGGCATTAAGTGTCACTGGTCATTATAGTTGAATATAAACAGTATTTAACTCAACTCAGAATACGTCAGTTGATAAGACCAGGATTCGACGACTCAAACATTTTAATTAATACTATCATTCCATGAGCGGACACAACTACATGGAGACATAGTTCACATCACATTCATGTACGTATTGCAAGAGTCCTTGTTCTTTCATTAAAAACACATGTTCATTAATGTCTATCTAGACTTCTGGTTAGCGGTCAGTTCCTTTTACCGGCCAATGTCTTTTGGCATAAATTCAGAGGCTAACTAGACTTACTCCCGTCGCTAGTTTTACAATAGCCTTTTGCACTAGACTTACTTATCCTGCTAGTTTTTTCAATATACTTCTTACGCTAGGCTTACGTCTACTGCTAGTCGTCTAATATCCTATTACACTAGGCTTACGTCTGCCGCTAGCTATATAATATTCATCTGTACTAGTCTTACTACTGTTGCTAGTAATACAATGTTCCTTTGGCATACCACGCCAGGCTAATCTGCTATAAATATACAAACTGCGTTAGTAACGAGGCGACTTACGTTTGATTCCCGAAATATACTGTGTTACAAGAGGATATATGATTTGTAGCAACTAGGTAGTAAGCTCGGATAAAAGTTGCACATTTTAGTTGTTGAAATGCAACAGAGATATATTATAGTTTTTGCTTTACGGTGTTGAAAGCGAGGAGCATAATTTGCGTAGTTTTAATGTGACGTGTCGCGTTGGTAAGGTAGCACGTGACAACATTGTATTTGTACCCATATGTTGTTATATTTGGTCCTAGACGGACGGAAGTTTTTGAAGTCTCCCAGTAGAAGGATATTTATATCAAGGATTTACTTGATGAATAGGTATTTGGGTCAGCCTATACTTAGTGGATACAATATTATATCTCAGTGATGAACGGGATTTATGTTCGAAGAGGAGAATGTATTTTCGGGAGCAATCTTAATGGAAAGTATCCAAGAAGGTCACCTTAGTCGCGTAAGTTGAGTTGTTCGATACCGGATTGCCTATCTAGGAATCACGAGTAAATAGCTTGACTGTACCACGACTGAAGGAAGTGACGAATTATGATGTATTAATTGAATTCTGATGAACTGCATTTTATTTGGATGTGATGTGCTATTAAATTGTACTCTGTTCGGACTCTGAACACCACGGACTTATCAGTTGATATTATTGAAAGTTCAGACCATTGACCCACTATTCATGTTTGTCAGCACGGCATTAGAAGCTCTACCATTTGAAGTATTTATCAAAACTAATAATACAACAAAACAGTGGTTATAAACCGGCACACATAGAAGTTAGCAGAGAATACCATAACAAACGGTGGCAACAACCAGAATAAAACTAATAACAATGGAACAATGAAGCACGATACAATCTGTGTAAGTGGTGGTAATAAGTTTTGTTCATCGGCAGGAAAATCCGATGTAACAAAACATGGTTAGCCAGTGCCGGGATCGAGAATGGTTCGCCAGTCCGTGAATCGAGAATGGTTGCCAGCGCGTGAATCGACAATGGTTTGCCAGCACAGGGACCAAGTTGACAAGCTAACGAAGTAACGAAAATTTTTTTTTCTTTAGTCCATGCAAAAGAGTGAGTTCAAGTCAAACGGAAAATAAAGACATTGTATCGTTCGATTGACCTAGAAGTGTTTACGATCGGCTAACGCTCACGTGACTTGCAGTTAGTGACGTAACACGCCTAACAACGAAAGACTTTACAACGTCATCATTTCATGTCCAAAATCCATAGCAGAAGTCAAGACCTTTCGCAATCTATCAAACTTCGATTTACCTTCAAAAATGGATCAAGAACTACATGAATGCTTTCAAAGTCACTAAACCAGCTTCGAGGGAATCCCATCTGTACCATTGACAATTGCCAGCATCTTGCGGGGAAAACTTTCATACGCTAAAAGATAAGTAAACCCATTAGTGGTCGTTTCAGTGCAAAATGTCGTCCATCGAATTATGTGGGCATATTTAATTCATGCATGTTCTATGTATCTATCTATCTTCGTATGTTTTTATGTGTGTAAGTGGGTATGGTCGCCACAAGCTGACCACAAAGATTCTATTCGATTCTAGGGTAATTGAATTTTTGCGAGTTGAATACAAGAGACCCCAAAGAAATAATTTTGGACTCGTTCTGCTTGTTATTGCAAAGATTCGATATTTGATGTTAGGTATATAGTGATTGTAATTTCTGATGTATTTTCCTGTATTCTGTTTCAATTTTTATTCATTTCTGTAATATGTTTGTAACTATTTCGTATTTTCTCCATCTTGCTATAATTTATTTTAATTGTTAATATATGTCCATTATAGAGTCCTGTGACGTCATCATTATTTGTACACATGTTTATTAACCCATATTTGGTTACCTTGAACTTCTCTGATACTTCCGAGTTTTATTTGGTTCAAGTAATCATCTTTTAATGTTTGCAATTGTCAATTGTGAAATGTTGATGTCTTGTACAATTTTATTTATGGTTTGTTTTGTCTTTATTGATGTTTAAGCTTATACTCTAATAGGGATAGCTTACATTAGTTGGGTATTAATATAATAACATATATTTTGATTAATTTTTGAAAATAAATAAGAGGAACTTGATAATTGCAACTGTTTGCAGTAATGGCACAGTGCACTAGTGTTTATCCATCATGACTAAGGCATGATGATATAGTATATTGACAAATAACTATAGGGTTATATTTCTTGGTGAATATGAGCATCATGTTAGATATTAAGTAGTATAATTTTATTAAAAATAGTACTACGTTGGCCATTGAGTACACATAAATAAGTTAATAATTTTTTATTGATATTTACAATACATTATTGATTAACTACATAGATCATTGATTTCAGAATGTCTACGTTAGAAACTTTCGTTAGAATAGGGAAAGATTTTGGTTATAAAGGACCAGAACTGAAAATTTTTGCTGAAGAACAGCTAGCTATTTATAAACAAGAACAGGCAGATAGAAAACGTGAAGAAGAAGAACGTGAAACGAAGTTAAAACGTGAAGAAGAAGAACGTGAGGCAAAGTTAGAAAAGCAGAAAGAACTTGCAAAGCAAGAAGAAGATAGAAAAGAGGCAAGAAATGAAATATTAAGAATTGAGGAGGAAAATAAAAAGAAACAAGATGAAATTATAATGCAACAACAAAAGGAGTTGGCACTTATCCAATTGGAGACAGCCAAATTAAAAGCACAATGCGCTACTACTAGCCATGGTGTTAATGCTAATGATATGTCTTCAGCTACACAACATAAAAGTTATTATAACTTTAAACTGCCACATTTCAAACTTAATTATGCTAATTTATCATCGTACTTGTCACGTTTTGAACAAGTATGTAAGACTAATAATTTGGATAAATCAGCATGGGCACTTAAACTTCGAGAATTTTTAGATGGTGAGCCCTTGAACGCAACTGAAAATGTAGATCCTACAATAGCTTGTAACTATGATGCCATTAAGGCTTTGCTATTGCGACGGTTTCATTTAGACGAGGAAGGTTGTAAATTAAAATTTAAAAATCTTCAGCCAGATTCACATAAAGATTTTTCAGGATTTATATCAAATATACGAGACACCTTCAACAGATGGGTTGAACTTGCGGGAGTGGAAAAATCTTATGATAAATTAGTGGACCTGATACTTAGAGATAAAGTACTATCTTCAGTTAGTCCGCCATTTTTTTTTCATTCCTACAGGAACGAAAACCACCCACCATTGCGTCCTTAGAAGAGATGTCTATAAATTATTGTTCTGCACATCCTAACGTCAGTTTAGGGAATTCACATACACGAGAACCATTACCAGTGGCATCCAACATGTCGTACCACGGTTATGACAAAGCAAGGACACATAGTCTTAATAGGAACCATTTTTACAAAGGATATAATGATAATTATAATCATGGACAAAATCATTATAACAGCTATAACAATTTTAACCGAGGTAGACAAAAGTTCAGAAATCAAATACCTCAATTTAAACCTAAAGATAATTTTCAACAAAAGCCTAGTTGGAATAAATTTGGTATTGACAAATTCAATAATAGTGGTAATCATTATCAGAAGAAGAATGAAAATTTTAAACCACGACATAAAAGTTACAACAGTAAAGGCAATGATAATAACTATTCAGGTGTTCGGGATAGACAACGCCCCATCTCCAGACATCATCAACAGTTTACACATAACACAGGGGCAGCATTGACCATGAATGCATCTCCATGTAATAACAATGTTGACACTCCAACACATTCTTCATCTGCATGCTATGTCATTGATAATAACGTGACAAATGTTTGTCCACAATGCCATACTATTTTTCAGAAATCAAGTCAGCCGACAATACAGGTTACACAACCTGCTCCTGCTGTTTGTCTAACGGCTAACGATGGAACTAGGACATTGATTTTTAACAAGGGAATCCTGGATGGAAATATTATTTCTATTTTAAGAGACTCCGGATCCACCACAATTGGCATCCGTCAATCCTTAGTGCATCCACGTTATGTTACTAAAGAGTTTGTACGCTGTATTACTTTCGGAGGGACAGTGGAATATTATCCAACGGCAATTATAGATGTTAAAACTCCATTTTTTTCAGGGAAAGTTAAAGTTTGTTTACTTCAGAATCCGGTTGCAGATTTGACAATTGGACGTATACATGGCAGCAAAGACTGTACTCCCGAGGAAATATTGGAATGGGAAAGAGTGAACTTGTATGCAGCCATTACAGTGACAACAAGAGCTCAAGCTCACGAGTTGGAAAGGAAGGATACTACAGCCACTAAAGTGATGGAGTACTCTAATGATATACCTACTTCCATGATTGAAAGAGAGTCTTTTGCTCGCAAACAAAGAGAAGACAGCTCTTTGAAGAAATTTTTTGCATTAGTGAACAAACATGATGATATTACTGTTAAGAATAGAGCTAAACATTGGTTCACTATTCATAATGATATTTTGATTCGAAATAGTGTTGACAAAGATAAGGTAAAACATCAGGTCATAGTACCATCGTCGTTAAGGACATACATACTACGGCATGCACATGACTCCCAATGCGCGGGTCATATGGGCTACACTAGAACACGTTCACGAGTGTTGTCATCGTTTTTCTGGCCGGGAATTTCACGAGACGTATCTTTATACGTACGTTCCTGTGTGACTTGCCAGGAAGTTAAGTCTCGTGGAGCTTTTCATAATGCCCCCATTCAGGCCAGTGAAATATCAGTTCGTCCTTTCGACAAGATGGCAATAGATATTATTGGTCCTATGTTACCAACTGCCAGAGGGCATAGGTACATATTAACATGTATTGACCTATGTACACGATGGCCAGAGGCCATACCTCTGAAAAATATTACAACAGCTGATATATCTGATGCTTTGATATTAATATTTTCTAGGCTTGGGTTTCCAAGAAAATTACTTTCGGACCATGGACCACAATTTGTGTCTGAGACAATGAAGGATGTAATGAAGACACTGAATATAGAAAGAAGTCTCAGCAGTGTTTATCATCCGATGAGTAATGGGTCCGTTGAGAGGCTCAACCGTACTATTAAACAACTTTTACATAAAGTTACGGTAAACAATCCTCAAGATTGGGACAGAGCTATTCCAGCTGTGTTGTTCGCTTACCGAGAAATTCCGCATGAGCAGACCGGTTTTTCTCCGTTCGAGTTAGTGTTTGGTGCTCCTCCAAGAGGCCCAATGGGACTCATTAAAGACTTACTACTCGACTCTGAGATGACTCAGGAAACACAGTCATCTTATGAATACGTTATTAACTTACGTAAAAAAATCATAGAGGCTTGCCGCATGGCAACAGCTTCATCAGAGGCTGCGAAGGAGAGAGCTAGACAATTTCAAAACAAAAATAGAAGACTCCGCCAGTTATTTCCTGGTGACGAAGCATATGTACTACTTCCACAAAAGGGTAACAAATTATTAATTGCTTGGAATGGACCATACAAAATAGTAGATAAGATTTCTGACGTCGACTACATATTAGACATAAAAGGTCAGAAAAAAATGTATCATATAAATATGTTGAAAGAGTTCTTTACCCGTCCACTTCATCTACAGTCTATCTTCCACGACTTAGACGACAAATCAGTTAATTCTTATCAATACTCTAGTCTTTCTGTAATTCAGGAAGAAGAAGCATCTTTTCCTGAGGTTGAAATGTCTTTTCCTATACCGGAACTGCAATCTTCAGAATCTTGGAGGGATGTTGCTATTTCACCTTCACTTACTTCAGATGAAAAATAATTCCATTACTAAACTCCTAGAAACCTACTCTGATGTTCTGACGGATATACCTGGTCGAACTTCTATCATTTCTCATGACATTATACTGAAGGACAGTACTCCTATAAAACTTCGTCCTTACTCTGTACCTATCCATTTTCAAGATAAAACATCTCAAGAACTTAAACAGATGTTAGCATTAGGAATTATCGAACATAGTAACTCGCCATTCGCTTCACCACTAGTTATTGTAAGAAAAAAGACAATAATATACGATTATGTGTAGATTATAGGAAACTTAACGCTCAAACTGTACCAGACAGTGAACCTCATCCTTTGATTGACGATCTACATATTCGTCTTTCATCTGCTAGATATTTCACAAAAATTTACTTAACCAAGGGATATTGGCAGATTCCCTTAACTGAACAAGCAAAATATTACACTGCATTTTCGACTCCACAAGGTCTGTATCAGTGGAATGTCATGCCTTTTGGGCTAATGAATGCGCCTGCAACGTTCATTCGCATCATGCGAAGAATTTTAGCTTGCAGAACAGACTTCATTCACTTATATTGATGACATATGTCTGTTTAGTCATTCCTTTGATGAACATGTCATTGGATTAGGTTCAGTACTAGATATTTTAAGAACTAATAACTTAACTGCCAGACCTAGCAAAATGCAAATAGGTTTTCAAGAAATAACATTCCTGGGACATATAATAGGGGCTGGACAAATAAAAACTATTCCTCAAAATGTGTCTAAGATTTTACAGCTATCAGTTCCACAAACAAAAAAACAAGTTAGGAGCTTGTTGGGTTTAGTACAATATTATAGTAGGTTTATTCCTAACTTGTCAACAATTACGGCTGTCTTGTCTTCGTTACTGAAGAAAGATATGCCTACAAAAGTTCTGTGGACAACAGACTGCCAGACAACTTTTGACAAATAATATCTCTCTTCTCCAGGCAACCTATTCTTAGGTTACCAGATAGTAAAAAAATGTTTATACTCCGTACAGATGCGAGCAATTACGGATTGGGAGGTACGCTATTGCAAGAACACGACGGCGTCCTGCACCCTACTCTTTATATATCCAGAAAACTTACCGAGACAGAGCGAAACTACTCGGTGATAGATAAGGAGTTATTGGGAGTCGTATGGGCAATACAAAAACTAGAGAAATTTCTGCTAGGCGCTCCTTTTGTCATACAAACTGACCAACATGCTGTAGCATCACTTAGAAAAGCCAATCATAAGAACGCCAAACTTGCTCGTTTTTCAATCCTACTTCAGCCTTTTAATTTCACCATCGAGGCAATTCCAGGACATGAGAATATAGTCGCTGATATTCTATCCCGCAATCCTTTGCCATATAAGAAGGGAACATAAATAACTCATGGAACCAGAACTTGGTGATGAAACTGACACTTGTTGAATGTTCTGCAAGAGTTTACAAACTTACAAAATTCTAGGTCAAACAAGTTGACAAAGAAGAATTCTACGCACATTCAAAGTTGTAACAATCCGAATAGAATAATCACATAACATTGACAAAGTTGTGAATATGTGCACGGACTTTGGTTAGTGTCCAATCGTGACTCAGTCGAATTCAAATAGGATACATTCAAGATGAAAAGTGAAAATAGGAACAAAGTGACATACAGATATATTTTCATATACTTTCGTCTGAATGATAACGTGATATTCGTGGAACTTTACGAAAGAAGGACAACGTATTCCTTGGGAATGACATTACTTAATAGTATTATAATTAAATAATATAATAATAAAACAAGTAATATACATACAGCAAAACACAAATAGATAATATAGTTATGCTAGCTAATTAATTGTTTCATTTTTATATGTATGTATGAACTTACTTTAACATAATATTAATATATATAGTAATTCTATATTATTAATTTCTTACTTTCCTTACAATTTTTCTTTTCTTTCCTTATCTATTAATTCTTACTTTCCTTACAATTTTTCTTTTCTTTCCTTATCTATTAATTCTTACTTTCCTTTACTTAGGATAAATTATATTCTATAAGATACTACACAGTCTACATTTAGTTAATATTATGACTCATTAATTTATACTATAATTTTAATTACTATTTTCTATTCGTACTAATTAAGTTAGAACTTTCTTCACAGACTTAAGTATTTATAAATTAGTCACGGTTTGATAGTTGACATTTCTTTCTGTTGACATGGACATAAATTTGACTACGATCTTCGACGATAGTACGTGATTCGTAGATCGATAATCTTTAACATTTTTTTCACATACCCATAATTTAAAAAAAAAAGAAATCTATAGTCTAGATTTTTTTCTTTAACCCCCGTCGGCCAGGGGAATGTTACAAGAGGATATATGATTTGTAGCAACTAGGTAGTAAGCTCGGATAAAAGTTGCACATTTTAGTTGTTGAAATGCAACAGAGATATATTATAGTTTTTGCTTTACGATGTTGAAAGCGAGGAGCATAATTTGCGTAGTTTTAATGTGACGTGTCGCGTTGGTAAGGTAGCACGTGACAACATTGTATTTGTACCCATATGTTGTTATATTTGGTCCTAGACGGACGGAAGTTTTTGAAGTCTCCCAGTAGAAGGATATTTATATCAAGGATTTACTTGATGAATAGGTATTTGGGTCAGCCTATACTTAGTGGATACAATATTATATCTCAGTGATGAACGGGATTTATGTTCGAAGAGGAGAATGTATTTTCGGGAGCAATCTTAATGGAAAGTACCCAAGAAGGTCACCTTAGTCGCGTAAGTTGAGTTGTTCGATACCGGATTGCCTATCTAAGAATCACGAGTAAATAGCTTGACTGTACCACGACTGAAGGAAGTGACGAATTATGATGTATTAATTGAATTCTGATGAACTGCATTTTATTTGGATGTGATGTGCTATTAAATTGTACTCTGTTCGGACTCTGAACACCACAGACTTATCAGTTGATATTATTGAAAGTTCAGACCATTGACCCACTATTCATGTTTGTCAGCACGGCATTAGAAGCTCTACCATTTGAAGTATTTATCAAAACTAATAATACAACAAAACAGTGGTTATAAACCGGCACACATAGAAGTTAGCAGAGAATACCATAACAAACGGTGGCAACAACCAGAATAAAACTAATAACAATGGAACAATGAAGCACGATACAATCTGTGTAAGTGGTGGTAATAAGTTTTGTTCATCGGCAGGAAAATCCGATGTAACACACTGCTCAATTGGCTTCCCAGCCACACACATCCCTTAAGTGGGCAATGCCACACATTTCGAAGTGGTTATACCACACATATCATAGTGGTGATGCCACACTTCTGAAACACACTGCCGTTAGGGTCAAAACCCACAAGTCGAATGACGTTACCAAGACATACGCGTCATGCATAGAGATATGCATACTATGTCGTTAATATATATTCAATTGCGATGTTCCATGGTGCAGCAATTCGAGTCGGCCAAACTCAAATGCCTGCACACATGCAACAATCATTGACATCAGTCGCGGAGCTATATGTCTATATCTCTATTCGTTTGAGGTGTTCCATGATACAGCCATTCGGATCGACGTCAAATCCAAATGCCCGTAAACATGAAACAATCCTCAACAAGTAGCAATGATCAACATATTATTTCTTTCTGACGAGTGCCTGCCAGTTTCTTATTTCCCGTTCACCAGTATTTGCCAAATTTCTATGATACTTGCAAAACAATCTTGCACATTATACAATATGGCAGACTGATTACTTTTTCTCCTTTTTTTACGAACAGCATATTTTAATTTATTCATTCATTTTTTTAGTACAGGAGGAAGGGAAAACAACTAGACTACACATGAAACACGTTCACTATTTCTTTGTACTTTGAAGATTCGCCCAAATACTTTACTGTCGCTGTATTAATTTCTCTAGCTCCCGAATGCCAGCTTGACTTGCTTTGGGGTGTGTCAAGGACGGTAATGTTTTCAATAGGAAAGCCCTTTCTCCAAGTTTCCATATTGTGATTATCTCCTGCAAGTTTCTAATCTAAGCTGAGATTTAAATATGAAGAAACACATTATGTTGGATACCGACCCAAAGATGCAGCAATAGAGAATGCAGTCAGCGACCCATAGCTTGACTGCTTGCGTCAGGGTCAGCGAACCAGAGCTGACCAAGACCCTACTCCACCTCCACGTGGTGGTCCTGGAAACAGGCTGCATCACTGCAGTCTGGCTGAGAGAGTAGGGATCGAAGAGGGAAGGCAAACCCGGTCCCCAAAATTGCCGTGCTGAAGTCGGATGTGTCGGCCGACAGGCGCAGATATCGCAGCTCCGGTGTAAACAGACACAACGCAACCAACGTCCTTTTCAGGACGAACAAGGAAGAAGAAAGAAGGATACCGAACAAAGGATTCAACACACAATGTACTTTTGTTCGCCTAATCTTGATTCTTAAACCGCGCGTTTAGGTTTCAGCACTTTTGGTGATATTCAATGATGGTGTTGTTGTTCTTGCTTAATTAGAGCTGCTGAGCTCTTCGCTTTTTTGCAGCCATATCAAGTTGAAGACTCCTTGGTATTAACTACACTGTAGATCTAGGCTTTTGTTGTGGCTTTTCTGCCATTTCGAAACGTGTTTAGTTGAAGTCATGAGCTACAGTTTCCCCAGCTTGGCTTGCATTTAAAGGATTTTTCTCTACACTGATTAATTATTATAATACACGAGATTGTGTCACTGAGTTGAACTGTTGAAGGTAGTAATATATTCATTATATCCACAAGGATTCATCATACACTGTACTTGTATCTTTTATTATTCTTATATTTGTGTTAGAGTCTGAATAGGCTGACCAGTGGAATTTCTATTTCACTTATCTTGTTGGGGTGAGATGCACCCAACTCCAGCCAGGATCACTCAATGTCTGGATCTCCAGGCTGGGAAAACAGGGTAACCAGTTCTATGAACTTCAAGAACTATCGCACCACAGAGTCCCACCGAAGTGGATGTCTCGTACAATCTTGGTAGTTGCAGAATAAAACCCTCAGGCAATACACACAAGCTGTAACAGGCTGTTAATAGGCATCTAGGTCTGCCAGTCAGATGCAGCGGTAAAATATAATAGCATTAACACTTTTTACCGCTCTTCGTCTGTTCAGCTCGGTTTTGAAAAAGTTGTGGCCTCAATTCAGCCAAGTTCAAGGACTTATATAGTACCGCATCGTCCCTCTCGGATGGCACGGGGTAAAAGCGGTGTTAGGAATCTAAAATTGGGGCGTATTTTTGCCTTCAGTTCAATTAGCAAAATTTTAAATATTCAGTGTCTTTTTTAATTCTGGGCCGATTTTGATCATTTAAAGCTAGAATTATACTGTGAATTTATCTCTACCGTTCTATATAATAATTTTTTAGGTAGCAAAATGCATTTTAATATATGCATTCTTTAACTAGCTAAATTTGTGACTACCCTGATGTATCGATGTCATTTTAAACGATCTTTCTCTATAAATGAACTACTATTCGAGGAAGTCTTTGCACCTACCTCTAAAGTAACATTCCCGTTGTT
This sequence comes from Oreohelix idahoensis, assembly GCA_024509875.1. NCBI lineage: Eukaryota > Metazoa > Mollusca > Gastropoda > Stylommatophora > Oreohelicidae > Oreohelix > Oreohelix idahoensis. Next base: position 207,378 of record JAMPIV010016866.1, read on the forward strand.
GAAATATCTATACCTTTCCGTTTAAACATCTTTAGTCCTTAAGCAATTAAATAAATTCGTACTATCATTTACACAAAATGGGCCTCTATGTTAAGCATAAAATGTTCAAGTATACACACCATGGAAGAGCGTTTTGATTGGCTATTGTATCGGACAGTTTCCCACAGTAAGGCTTTCGGTATGACGCGTTGTAAGACAGACCAAATCACAACAGATGCGTGTGTGCGTTTGAGCCTAGTGGTGTGATAAAGAGTGTGGACCATAATTTTTGTACTTGACGATTTTATGTATCCCTGTAGCCGTCAGACATTGTGAAGGCATACAGGTGGGGTTTTCTTTTGTTCATGCTGTGGTATCGTTTTTGTGTGTTGTTTAATAAACATAAAAACCTACCATGTGGTCAGGATCTCTTCTTTTTATAACTGTCACTGTATGTCATAACGTTGTCCCTTACTGCCATTAGGAGCATAGGAGGGAGAGAAGTAGATTGCCTTGGTAAAATAAGTCACAGCAGGCTGAAGATGTGGCCCAACCACGCTTCAGAAGTCATATCTCTTCTCATAATTTAATTAGTGACTCTGTTCTCATCTATTTCCACATCTTTGCATTCATACTCTGTCTGAACTCAGACATAATCTATTCTCAAATTATAGCCTACTGTGACACATACTTTGCATTACCCGCCATCCAATGGGGCTCTCCAACCATGCTCAGATAAAATACTGTGCTCTGGTTCTGGGCTCTCCCAAGGAATTGTCACGTCCTGTACAGAGCCACTTCTCAGCCCCCCCCCCCTTTTTCGCCTATCACGGGGTCCACAGTGAGATCATCCTACTTGCAGTCAACCAGGTCAAAGACAAAGGATCACGTCCGGGGCTCAAGGGACTTCTCCAAGCTTAGTGTGCAATGCTGAGTTCTCAACAAGTTTCACCACATGGGGAATCCCTGGAAGTATGCGGATAATTGCAGGAGTCCGTGATGGTGTGATTAGCCTCACAGACAGGAGGTTCACTTCCACATCTGTATACTATAGCGATGTGCTTAGCTGGTAGTCATATAACGATGACTCCAGATATGCCTCTGTGGCTGGCTGATTATATTGAATGCGAGATGGATAGATGGAAGAAAATGAAAGTATGAGTAAGTACCAGAACTGTCCAAGATAATCTCACTGAAATTTTGGCTCGAGGAAAATCTGCAGAAAATGTAAGTAAAAGTTCCGCAGGAAGAACATAGAGTGAGAATCACTGGCAGATCTATTTATAGGGATACTGGAAATTTACTGTCTCTTAGCAGGTTGAGAATCCTCTGAGAAGACTAAGAGCTAGTAGGTATTCAGGCCACTTTTCCCTAAGTTACTGAATTATTAGAAAGAGCCCCCATTAATTAAATACAAATATGACACAATCTTACAGTATTAGACATCACTGTAACACCAAAGAAGAGTCAATAACTAATCATGATTTTAGAAAATTACAGTGAAACTTTACTGATGAAAATAAAAAATATGTCATATATATAGAATATGTATCAATGAAATATGTATAGAATTTAAAATAATCAAAAATGCCAAAATGCAATAGTGTCTATAAAGTTATTGACAGTTTGTCTCAGGACTTATAGAATTTCAATTAGTACCAAAACTACATATATATCGCATCATTCAGGACATTGGTGAAGTGGTTTACAAAACTGTTGATAATTCATCATTAAGGACATTCAAGTTCGATTGAATGTAATGGTTGGTTCTTGGTGGTGTAATCTGTATCTATGACTGCAATGCCGGTTGTGGTAAAGTGGGATTTTATAAATATCTATAGGGGACTTAGTGTACTGACTGAGATCAGCTGTGAAGGTATTTGTATCTAATAGGTGTAGTGTTTTACAGATAACCTTACTTGCTGCCACATATGTATACCTCAGTCAGAATTATTCTGGAATATTGTGATGACTACGTTATATGTCTAGGGTATGTATATGATGAAGTGTAAGTCACAACAACAACAGACAGACAAACAATTTAATTTATTCCACCACACTTGACAACACTGTGACACTCACATACATGGAACATTCTATGAGACTATCTTAAACGAGTCACTGGTAAATTTTCAAATATCAATATGTATTAATTACTTTTCATTAATATATATGTGTCCTGATTCAAATACAAAGTGAACCAGGAATCACAATCAATTTCAATTATAAGATATATATATATATATATATATATATATATATATATATATATATATATATATATATATATATATATATATAAATTATATATATATATATATATATATATATATATATATATATATATATATATATATATATATAGAATTTATCAATATGACTCTTGTAGTGACATATTTTATTAATTTTATCATATGTGTGTCAGTTGTGTAGTAGTAATATGAGGTAATACTGGTGTGTTTTTTTCAAGCTATGTTGGTATTTGTCATCATGACTTCAAGTGTTTATTTCTGTTGGAACTAGTATTGGAGATGTTCTCAGTTCCGTTCATTAAAACAATTAATTTCCCCTCTTATTTTAATACAATGTCAGTTTAAGGGGGTATACATAATGTTGAGCTCCGCTGGCCACATAGGCTTAACTTTCGTGATGGCGGCAGGAAAAGACTCCTCTGCTCGATTGCTCCCCTGTGTTCTGGAGACACCTCACTGTTTGCTATATGGACCAAGGAGTATGCTGTCCGCCTCTGGATTCAGCAAAGCTCTGACCAGGTACTGCTCAATAGCTTTAGGTCCACAGTCCCTGAAACAAGAAGGTTGTACCTCCTACTTCAGAACTAATTTATACTCTATTTCTACACTGAGCACAATACATAACAAACACTGAGTTCAGAGCGGTAGGCCAACTGCTATCTTCATCTGAAACAATTTTCACCAGTATTTTCCTCCCTAATGGTTACCACGCCTCTGCAATTCCAGCATTATTTCTTTCTAGTCAATAATATAGGTGTCAGTGTACTGTTTGGCAATTCCATTTAGTTTCACTTTCCTCCGACACCTTCTGTTCAGGCTGGAGCATTATATAGGCTTTACCTCAAGTTCGCTACTGAACCACACATATATACAGACATAATTTATCAATTTACATTCAATTTTCATTAAAAAGATATCAAACCTTTCAAGCTTACCACAATTCATGGAAATATTACACAGTGACGTTGAATGGCAATGAATATAGCACAACTTCGATCTGCCGATGTCCCAGGCTTTTATTTATAACAATATGCACTGGTGCTCAACGCACTGTTTCTTAGTAGGTTTATTACAAGATGTGGCCCGGAACAGACGCCCTGAATTGAGTATATTGGCAGCTCTAACCAATCATGCCATGTTTACCTACTTTTCAAAAAATATTACCCTTCTCACGTTTCCCCTAACAACAAAGAAGTAGTATTTATAGTCCGACTAATCGTGTTTAGCCTTACATTTATTTTCCGCCAATCAACTAGGAGGTAACATGTCAGCCTATTTCCCGTACAATGGTGGGGTGAAATTCTGCCACTGAGCGATTCTGAATTTGGTGTTGTCTGACACCCTCACTATTTTCTTTTGGCTATAATTTGTTAATTCCTAGACTATTTGCGTAACGTTTAACATATTATTTGTCAGCAAGTCCTAAGGAACCCAAATATATATATTTAATGGAGCCAATATGCATTTTCTTCTAGGATAGTCATGCTGTTACTACCTCCTCACTTCCAAACTTTAGGGTGTCTGGGTACTGTCATGTTTTCAAACGTAAACCAGTATAATGTCATATTTCCTAATAAGAATTTTGTAAGTTTTTAAAACCTAACTCTGGTATGGGTAGTGTTTTTATCACTGTCGATTTGAAAAAAACTAGTGCATGTGGCCTTACACGCGTGATGGCAGCAATTGTGTATCGCGCGACGCGTTGTTTAGTGTTGCATGTGTCCCTGCTTTCAGCCCTCCCTTCTTTCTATCTTTAGTCCATCTGTCTTTCGTTTATGGTAACGTAGTGTAATTAATGCTGCCCTACAGTTTATGTATGTGAGACAAACACCATGTAAGCATACTACATATCATAAGGTTATTTACCGGTTTGCTTAAGTGAAGAAAAAAAAAATCAGATACATCATAAAAGACATCTACTACATGTACAGTTGGCCACCATGACTACTAGTCCTTCATAACACATGGTGTCTGTTTAATATCAACCATGTTCACCAAAGTTTTGCAATAAATCAAATCTCTTGTTACAATCAGTATTCAATGTTTCTGGCTCTACTCATTATCAAGAATTGAAATGTACAATCTTACAAAGCCATTCATACTTCTGTATTAATATTCTTCTTCTTCTTCTTCTGCGTTCGGTTAGTAGTCATGCTAAATCTGCAGGCCTGTCGCCAGGACGAAGTCCACAGTCTTTTCCAGGTCGGCGCGGCAGCCCCATAGCTTTTACTGGAGCTCATCACCCTTTGGCCAGGTCGTAGGTCGCAATTTATCATGGGTTGGACAGTTCTGGAGAATGTGTTCTGGAGTCTGGATACCAGTTCCACATGGGCATTCATTCGTGTGGGATATCCTGAGGCGATAGAGATGTACAAGTATTAATATGATTATAATATTATTATCATTAAAATTCACCATCTGGATTTAATTCTCTAACCCAATACACTTTGGAATTGAATTACTCCTTTAAAAAATTAGAGGATTAAAATATTATCTCCGTACACCCAAAATTTAGCAATTATGCTCTACATATATAGATGCTTTAAATTCCATTCAATGGCAACAAAGGGGAGATAATCCACCCAATTAGATTATAGTCCAAACCGACATCGCGGGAAGATAATTCATCCAAATAGAAACTAGTCTGCTATGACACTCAAGGCAGATGTGTATCTATCAAATGCACACAAAATTCAGTCTTACTAATTTGTTATATTTATGAAAAATAACTATCTATAATTATATTACGTTATAATACATGTAAAACAATGTAATCAATATAAATATATATATATATATATATTTATCTCACTCACCCACTCGGCTGTACTTTTGCAAAAAAGCGATGCTTTACGCCTAGGCACAGGCTGCTATCATTCGAGTTGAGTTCTTTTCATGACCAAAGTTTTTGGATTGCAGTGCCGGAGAATGGTTAGTGAAAATCTTAAATACTGAGAAGCAGTGAAATCCCATTTTACTAGAAACAGATTTATGGGACCACACACCCATTTTCCTAGACCATTTCTCATCTTAAATTAACTCCTGCACACTTCTTTCATGTAATTCGGTCTCAGGAAGATACCTTACTTTAACGTGTGAAACTCATTACATCTCTACTACTGCGACGATAGTCACCATATCTATTTCAGTCCCATTAATGACTGAAGGACGCCAGCAACCTGCTCTAGGCAACCGATTTGCACAGGTGAGTGAAATTGATACTATCATTCAATTTTCGGTTGACAGCAACTGAAATGTGTGTGAGGGAAGATTTAATGAACACACACTTTTGCTATTAAAAGGTAGGTTGAAAAAGAGAAAGAAAAAAAGAATGAGAGAAAAGTAAACTGAGAGAGCGAGAGAAAAATATCGCTCGAGACAGCCTCCATGTATATACGATGGTGCAACCATGGTGTTTAGCATTATGATTTGTTTGTACTCACAACTTTCTTTACTGTTTTACCTTCTCAGCTCATGCCGTGAAGCGTTGTAGGGAGCTACAGTTTGCGTTCCTCAGCCAAGGGTGTCGCATTGATGTTGTGAGCTCGTTTTGTTGTAAGATTTATTTAATATTGTCTCTTCATCTGCCGCTTGGTCTTCTTCGTACCATAAACCACATCTTCTACTGTTGTGGGACTGTATGCCGTGTAGTAGTAGTTGATCGGGCTCCATTCTCATGAGATAACCAATCACTATTTTCTGTCTCACTACAGTGTGATTAAAATTTCACTCCCAATTTTTAATTTACTATTTCTTCATTTCTATCTAACTAATTCACATGAAACTAACGTCAAACTAAAGATAATTAATTCCCTTTTAATTAAATAAAATTATATGGCCCATTAACATTACAATTCTTTGGGAGATCCAGTCTTCTCAAGACATTGACTTCATAGCCGATATCGATTTGTTCTGTTTCTTGTACGTCAGCTTATTGGCTTTTCTAATTTTTATTTTGTTTTAATATGTTTCTGGGAATTAAGAAAACAACATTATTGGTAAAATGGTGGCTTGTACTCTTTGTTTTTTTCCTTTTTTAAATGTTATATCCACCAGATGTAAGTGATAATGTCAACATTTGACAAATAAGAAGTGACTGAAAAGTGTTCGATTATATTCGGGGTCGTGTACTGGTCATCAGTGAAAAAGGTCTTCTTTGGGTTACCACTGCATAACTGAATCAACCGGTCATGTTGACACAGGGTGGGAGTGTCAGGTAACGCGAATGGTGGAATGGTTCTGTGTAGTTGACCACTTGATAATATTATACTCACACACTCTTATGCAAGTCAATGATGACTGGAACTACAGCTGACATTTCACATAGTTTAATAAGGACGCACACATCTGGACAGCACGGAACATAGTCATAGGAACATGTTGGCATGTACATCATTAGGCATTTGAATAGAAGATCATATTTCATGCAGCATTCAAATATGATGGGCGATGTAAGGTAATCATTCAATGTTCTGGCAGACTATTGCCATATCCCCTAACTGACTGAACGCATCAGTGGGTGTGGGTGTGTAAACATATAAAGAGTTCACTGGACGAACCTTTTCCTTGGCTAAGTTCTCCAACGGCATATATCAAATGTTTATGTAACAAAGTTAAACCACGATAGGGGTTTTCATATTAATAAGATCTCCATATCACTGTCCGATAATAAGTTTGATATACTGTTCTCTTGACAGTGATCCATAACGATGACAAGAATACAAGATGGCTACCTTCCTGAGTTTTGCTCACTCACCCAGAAGAAGGATAATGATAAGCCAAAGTTAATTCACAATTTGAATATCAATAATTTCATAGAGTTTCCCTACAGTTCCACATTAATAAGGTTGCTTCATGTAGACATAAGCACTGTTGGGAAACCTGTCATCTTCAACTGTATATATAAACGATGCTCGAAACACGATGTCCATCTAGGTCTAACCAAATAGAGATCATCAAGAAGAAGGGTCTGGTATTACCTGGAGTCCGAATTAATAATAAAGTGCATGAGGAGAATCTCTGACAATAGAATCTCGCAGAGACACTATCTCCTTCTGAAAAATCATTCACAAATCACTTTTTCAACCTTTAAAAGGACCAGCCCAAAAATACACACGGCCATACTCAGCCGGCTTCGTCGAGACTCAGTACGCCTCCGTAGGACAACGAATACCTGCCCCAGAGTTCGGCACAAAGAATATAGTCCGACCTAAACATACGAAGATGTACAATATAAGACTGAATCTTCTTGCACTAGACAAGTAATACATATGAATTCAGGCCATAAACATCTCATCTCATAATCGGAACCTCTTCTACCCCGTGAAACGAGGTGTAGAGGGGACCCAAGTGCACAAGGCCCATGGGCGGGACATGTAATCGAAGTGACTTGGCAAACAGGTGATTAGCCCATTGTGCCCGAACTTGCCCTCATGTGTACTCATTTTCGCTATAAAACCTCCGAACCATCGAGACGTCATTCCAGCCAAAATGGACAGAGCCTCATGTACCCGAAGGTTTCGAGGGATGTCCTTCCTCATCTGCACAAAGGCATTTATAGAGGAACTCTCAGGACCCGTAGGTCTGAGGAAAGGAGCAAAATCTGAAGACAGTCACAGCAGTCTTTGGTACTGGGAGGTCTCCACTCAGGAGTGGTGTACCACACACAGTCAGTAAAGACAAAGGTCGCCTGCGGCGCATAAACATTCTAAGCAAAATCAATCTATTTTCTGGCCCTAACAAATGAGAAATGACATTAAATTCGGTATTCATACGCTAAATCAATATTCAAGGGAGATCATCCACATAATCAAAAGTATAAACCAATCATGGATTATCTAGCTTCACAAAGGAAAGCATTTTCGTACACTCAATAAATACAAATATATATTTTTCATATTAAATAGACATACAGGATGAATTGTATGCCTCACTGAAGTAATCCTTGCGTATATGTGCGCAACAGATTACTACACCCTCCGGGGGAAAAAATGGTACATTTTTTTTTTTGAAATACATCTAGGAGCAACATACAATAGGCTCACAACGCACGAATGATAATGCGCAGATGATAAGCATTCCAAACAAATGTAACGCCTAATGTAAGGCTAAGTCGTCCTATGGTACGACAAATTAGGATATATCTTAGAATCCAGAGAAAGTCTTTCTCTGAGTATAAATATTTCCAGAGAGGTGTCACCCACGCATACTACAATATTGGCTCTGCCACAATTTCTACAACAGATTATCCAAAATATTTCATCTTAGGTATCTAAAAATCATGATTACCAAAGAAGAAGAACATCAAAAGACCAGCGGTGAATATGCATAAATGAACCGCTAAGTAGTGATACAATCAATATATGCTATATTACATATGTGTACCCATTTTAACATAGGGAAAAAAAACTGTAGTAAAGTTAGACATGTTAGAAATCTCAGGATCTAACAGTTAGGTGGAATCATGTGGGCATCTAGACAAGATGTCTGCCATCACATTTTCTGACCCACGGATAGCTCGCACCGAAAAATGAAACGGCTGAAGAGCAATCGCGTATCGCGTTGATCTCGCGCTCTTCAGATTTTTACTCTGAATAGCTGTAAGAGCTTTCTGGTCAGTTTCCACAATGAAATGCGCGCCAAGAAGAAATCTTTGAAGTTTAAGGATTGACCAAACCATAGCCAATAATTCACGGTCTAGGACCGAGTAATTCTTCTCTGCGGCATTTAGTTTTCGAGAAATATACATCACAGGGTGCAGAGTTCCAGAGAACTCTTGCATTAGTGCTGCTCCAGTCCCTGTGGATGAAGCGTCACTACGAAGAATAAATGTCTTATCTTTAGTAGGTAATACTAAAATAGGTGAAGTAGAAAACATAGTTTTAATTTTATCCAAAGAGGATTGACATTCTTGAGTCCAATGGACTATATTAGGAGACCCTTTCTTTAGCAATGAAGAAAGAGGTGACATGATCGAGGACAGATTCGGGATGAATCGTCCATAAAATTGTATTAGACCCAAGAGACTTCGCACTTGCTTTTTAGTCTTAGGAATAGAAATGTTAAGTATCTTACTTGTATTATGGTCCTCTGTTTTTAGGAAACCATGACCAACACGGTGACCTAAGAAAGATATTTCGCTAAAACCAATACAGGCTTTAGATGGTTTCGCTGTCAGGTTATGCTCGCGTAAGATAGACAATAGTTCATTTAACCCGTTATAGTGATCTTACCAAGTATCACTGAAAAGACAGATGTCATCAAGATATGCAATGACATCTGAGCGATGAGATAGGATTCGACGCATCATGCGTACGAATGTTGCAGGGGCGTTCATAAGGCCGAAAGGCATGAAATTCCATTGGAATAGACCCCTAGGTGTCGAGAAAGCAATAAATGGTTTGGCGTGTTTGGATAGTGGAACTTGCCAATATCCCTTAGACAAATCAAGTTTAGTGAAGAAATGAGATTTCGATAGTCTAGTAAGTAGCTCTTCTAGTAAAGGCATAGGTTCAGCATCAAATTTCGTCACTTGGTTCAATTTGCGATAATCAACGCAAAGACGTATGTTATTGTCTTTTTTCGTACAATAACCATCGGCGAAGAATATGCTGATGTGGATGTTCAATTATTTTCAAATCTATCATCTCATCCAACTCTTTCTCAACCTGTGCTTGAAAATGTATTGGGATAGGATACGGTCTGACTCTTATAGGATTATGGTCAGTAAGTATAATGTCATGTTCAATGACATCAGTTTGACCAGGGATGTCAGTAAGGACATCCGGAAATTGTTGTAACATAGTAGAAACTTGTTTCTGTTTTCCTAGAGATAACTCGGGAGAGACCGTAACATATTTACATGATTCATTAGAATAAAGTGGAATCATCGGAAAAGGGAGATTCACATCCGAGAAACTCGTTTCCTCATCCTGTATTACTGACAGTGATGAGTAATGTCCATGTGGGACTGGAGAATCGTCCGTTGCCTGGAAAACAGGTTGTAAATAATCCGGACGTTCATGGAATTCCGTAAGCATGTTGATGTGGAAGGTTTTATGCTTCCCGTCAATATCGACGATATAGTCAACATCGGAAACTTTTGATATTACATCGTACGGACCTTTCCAAGAAATAAGAAGTCTGTTTTCCCTACAAGGTAGCAAGACAAATGCTTTGTCACCTGGACAAAGTTGTCGCAAGCATCTCTTCTTATTGGCAAATTGCCTTGCCTTCTGTTTCGCAAATTCAGAAGAAGCAGTTGCCAATTTGCATGCTTCAATAATCTTGTGTCTAAGCGCAATGACATATTCGTAAGAGGATTTTGTGTCATCGACAATATTATCAGCAGTTATAAGGTCATGAAGTAAGGACATAGGACCTCGCGGTTTCGCACCAAAGACAAGTTCAAAGGGAGAAAATCCTGTATGTTCGTTGGCGACCTCTCTGTATGCAAAGAGAGCCGCTGGTAAAACCCTGTCCCATTCTTGAGGATGATCTTCAGTTATCTTTCCTAATAGGTTTTTGAGAGTCCTATTCAGACGTTCTACCATCCCATTAGACATAGGATGATAAATACTACTCAGAGATCTCTCTATCTGTAGAGTCGCCATTACTTGAGACATGGTATCCGATATGAGTTGGGTACCATGGTCTGATAATATTTCTGCTGGAAATCCCAGACGAGAAAATATTAGCCAAAGAGCATCTGCAATATCAGCAGTAGTTATGCTCTTTAGAGGAACAGCCTCTGGCCAATGTGTGCACATATCAACACACGTCAAGATAAATTGGTGTCCTCTAGCAGACTTTATCTTAAATGGACCAATGATGTCTATCGCCATTTTTTGAAATGGTCGAATTGGAATATCTGCAGCCTGAATAGGTGCAGCATGGCGTGGAACTTTGGATTTAACTTCTTGACATACCCTACAAGATCGACAATAGATTCGTATGTCCCTGTTCACAAAAGGCCAAAAGAAAGACGCAAGAACTCTAGATTTAGTACGGGGAAAACCCATATGCCCAGCACACTGAGAATCATGAGCGTGCTGTAAGATTTTAACTCTCATATTTTTGGGCACAAGAATTTGAGAATGAATGGACTTAGCAGAGTCTTGTACCATTCGTACAAGTACGCCATTCTTCATCGTAATCCAAGATTTACGATTTGTATCTTTATTCGGATCACCTTTTGTTGCTAGCGTGAAGAATTTTTTTAGAGTAGGATCATCTTCTTGCTTTTTTATAAATGAGTCGCGAGAAATTTCCAAGGGATCATCTTGGTTCTGCGCATCATTATCTTCAGAAGGCGAAGATTGAGGCATGTTAAGAGCTTGAGCTCTAGTGACTACAGCATTAGCAGCTTGCGTATTTTTATTTTCCCAATCAGCAATTTGTTGCGGAGTACATTCTTTCACTCCATGAATGCGACCGATGATAAGATCAGCGATCGGATTCGGCAGAAGACATGCATGCACATCACCTGTAAAGAAGGGAGTAGCAATATTGATAATGGCAGTAGAGTACTTCTCCAATGTGCCACCAAATGTTACGCATTTGATTACTTTGCCAGTGGCTCGAGAAGGATCTACGAGTGACTGCCTCACACCAATGGTAGTGCACCCCGAATCGAAAAGAATTGATACCGGAGTACCCTCTACTAGACCTCTATTGAAGACAAGAGCGCCTCTTCCATCATGCGCGACTGACGCAGGAAGAGCGGGAAGAGGATGACCACAGCTTAAAGTAGAAACTGTGGTTGGATCGAATAATGTTTTGCATTGGGAGCACTGAGATGCTCTACCAAAATCAAAAGCAGAACATCCTACATTATTAGAGTCTTTCTTATCATTATTTTGATTACCGGCTTCATGGAGCTCTTGATGTGCAGAGTTAGCCTGGTAATGAAATTTATGTCTTTTGTATTGTGATCTACCTCGATTATTATAACCTCTATAGTTATTATTATTTCCTCTGTTATAACCCCTGTTTGGGTTTGAATCATAATGTTCATGATCATAATCATCATGCTCATTATAATGAGTATCTCTGTAATGTTGGTTTTGTTGTTTCCATGAAGGAAAACTTGGGTAGTTCCTATAGTGACTTCCTTTGCGGAAATTTCTGTAATTATGGCCACCCCTGTATCGAGGACTGTCAGACCGATTCCAGTTCTTCGAAGAAGAACCCTGATTCGACTGGTTACCTTGGTTTTGATAACTATTCCAATTAGCATTTTTGTCAAATTTGTTTTGAGCTCCTTGAAACTTATGTGAGTAATTATGATTGTATTGTGTCGCTGAAGCAGCTGGCATACCCTCTTTAACCTTAGTGTTGCTAAGAGTTACGTCAGGGTGTGCCGTGACGTATTGGTCACAATATTCTTGCATCTGTTTTAGTGTACTGGGTTTACGCTCATGTAGGAATTCAAGAAATGGTTTATTCATAGAAGACATGATCTTGTCTCTGAGCAATAAATCCATAAGAGCCTCAAATGTTTTTTGTTTTGGATAATTCAATCAATCGTGTAAATGAAAGACGTGCTTTTTCAACGAATTCTGAGAATTCTACACCTGCCTCAGGTCTCATTGTCTTAAACAGAAGACGGTAACCTTCCTCAGTTAACTGGTATTTCCTTATCAAGGCTGCCCTGATAACATCGTAATTGTCCTTGTCGGCCTCTTCAACTAAACTTAACTTAGTCAGAGAATCACCCTTTAGATTTATAGACAACTGATTCACATACTGTGATTTATCCACATTATGAGATCGACAAGCATGTTCAAATCTATCAAGCCAGAATATTATATCGTCACTGGCGGAGTTGAACGCTGGTACCTTGACCTTGTAAGTAAAGGATTTACCATTACCACTAGATGCCTGATTAACAATACTCATACTCGTCAATTTCAATTTCTCTAACTCAAATTCATGTTCCCTTATTGCTTTTCTCTCTTCAGCTTCTAATCTTTTTTCTTCCATTCGAAGTTTTCTCTCCTCAGCAGCAGCTTGAGCAGCAGCTTCTAATTTTTTTTTCTTCTATTTGAAGTTTTCTCTCCTCAGCAGCAGCTTTTCTCTCCTCAGCAGCAGCTTTTTTCTCCTCAGCAGCAGCTTGAGCTTTTTTCCCCCTCAGCAGCAGCTTTTTTCTCCTCAGCAGCAGCTTGAGCTTTTTTTTCCTCAGCTTGCATCTGCAATCTGAAAATCTCAGCATCTATCTTCTTTAGTTCAATTTCTGCTTTCCATTTATTCTCATCTTTTTGTTTTTTCCTCTTCTGATTTTAATGCAATGGCAAATTGAGCAGATGAATATTCTTCCAATTCTTTACCAGACTTACCAAGGGTTAACCCTTGCTGGATAAAGTAATCTAAATTAGCCATCCTGTCTTATGAAACCAGTAACCTGAAAAAGAAAATAAATTACCTTATCCCACTTTAATGGGAGACAAGTCTGTACTATAGACTTGTATACTCACTTCCTTTTATTTCACTCTCTTAGTCTTAGTCAAAGACCTTATATGGTTATCTTGTTTATAATGATACAAATGATCACTTGAGTACCTGTGGAAAATAATATCTTTCTATCCTTATACAGGTCTTGTATACTTCCTTGTACAGTAATAATAATAATAAAGTACTGGCCTGTACTATCATATAAGTGTTTTCAAATATACCTCATATTATCTGTCAACCAAAGAGATTAACAAGGACAAACAAGAAAAGACAATATGAGAACACTTGCAGAAATCAAATTAAATTAAATATAAGGAACTGAAGTAAGTAAATAATCACAGAATCTGTGATGATAACTGCAATGGACTAAGCAAAACAAATGACGTTACGGTGTATAAACATAAGGGTGTAGAGAACTGAATGAAAGGAAAGATAAGACCAACAAATTCAAACAAATCAAAACAAAACTAAAAAACATGAAAAATATTACAAAAACAACAATAGGGACAGTTTCGTTACAGCTAACAAATATTGCAACAGATGTTGCATGCAAATTTCAATTAAGAAATTTGCCCCTACAGGACACTAGTACAAGACCAATATTACTCGGTATTTCTTGTCCTAGTCACCTCACCAACCGCCCACGGACATATAAACAACTATACATATCAACAAATAACATGTAACATAAATACATATAAACATAAATGCATATATTAAATACTGAGATGTGTTGCGGTTGAAATGTGTTGTAAAGTATGCTCAGCTTTTACATTAATGGTACAGCTTTTTAATTATAATAACTGCCACTTTTAATCTTATTACACTGTTCAAATTTTGAGCATATAGAAGATCCAGCGATGAAATCTATGCACTTTTATGTTCAACAACACTGCAACATCAAAACAGTTTATGGCCTTCAAAGTTTTCAGCTCTGTATGTCTGCTTGACATAAACAATGCCTGTACTACAAAATGTCACCAAGCGCTGACCTGATTACTGCCTTCGCTCGATAGGACAGGTCATGCTGACCTCGACTGTATAGTTGTACTGTCAACTTGTACATCAGTGTTTACGTGTCGTATATGGCGTCAGGAATGGTCTGGTTACAATAACCCCAGGGATCTGGCCTACCACTGAAAAGTGTTCGATTATATTCGGGGTCGTATACTGGTCATCAGTGAAGAAGGTCTTCTTTGGGTTACCACTGCATAACTGAATCAACCGGTCATGTTGACACAGGGTGGGAGTGTCAGGTAACGCGAATGGTGGAATGGTTCCGTGTAGTTGACCACTTGATAATATTATACTCACACACTCTTATGCAAGTCAATGATGACTGGAACTACAGCTGACATTTCACATAGTTTAATAAGGACGCACACATCTGGACAGCACGGAACATAGTCATAGGAACATGTTGGCATGTACATCATTAGGCATTTGAATAGTAGATCATATTTCATGCAGCATTCAAATATGATGGGCGATGTAAGGTAATCATTCAATGTTCTGGCAGACTATTGCCATATCCCCTAACTGACTGAACGCATCAGTGGGTGTGGGTGTGTAAACATATAAAGAGTTCACTGGACGAACCTTTTCCTTGGCTAAGTTCTCCAGCGGCATATATCAAATGTTTATGTAACAAAGTTAAACCACGATAGGGGTTTTCATATTAATAAGATCTCCATATCACTGTCCGATAATAAGTTTGATATACTGTTCTCTTGACAGTGATCCATAACGATGACAAGAATACAAGATGGCTACCTTCCTGAGTTTTGCTCACTCACCCAGAAGAAGGATAATGATAAGCCAAAGTTAATTCACAATTTGAATCTCAATAATTTCATAGAGTTTCCCTACAGTTCTACATTAATAAGGTTGCTTCATGTAGACATAAGCTCTGTTGGGAAACCTGTCATCTTCAACTGTATATATAAACGACCAACGATGCTCGAAACACGATGCCCATCTAGGTCTAACCAAATAGAGATCATCAAAAAGAAGGGTCTGGTATTACCTGGAGTTCGAATTAATAATAAAGTGCATGAGGAGAATCTCTGACAATAGAATCTCGCAGAGACACTATCTCCTTCTGAAAAATCATTCACAAATCACTTTTTCAACCTTTAAAAGGACCAGCCCAAAAATACACACGGCCATACTCAGCCGGCTTCGTCGAGACTCAGTACGCCTCCGTAGGACAACGAATACCTGCCCCAGAGTTCGGCACAAAGAATATAGTCCGACCTAAACATACGAAGATATACAATATAAGACTGAATCTTCTTGCACTAGACAAGTAATACATATGAATTCAGGCCATAAACATTCTAAGCAAAATCAATCTATTTTCTGGCCCTAACAAATGAGAAATGACATTAAATTCGGTATTCATACGCTAAATCAATATTCAAGGGAGATCATCCACATAATCAAAAGTATAAACCAATCATGGATTATCTAGCTTCACAAAGGAAAGCATTTTCGTACACTCAATAAATACAAATATATATTTTTTCATATTAAATAGACATACAGGATGAATTGTATGCCTCACTGAAGTAATCCGTCCGTATATGTGCGCAACAGTGACTTTTCAATAATCCTATATATGCTTGGTGGATTTGTTGGTGGCTATAATAAGTAAACCGATTTGACGATAAGTATGAGTGGAAAGAATGAAAGACATTTAAGTTTGGTGTGTAAAGTTACGGACGATTTTTTTTTAATTTTTTTGAGTATGAGAATGAGCGGAGTTATTGGTGTGAAAGATTGTAGATGTGTTTTGTGGTACTGACTGAGTTATTGGTGTGGAAGATTGTAGATGTGTTTTGTGGTACTGACTGAGTTATTGGTGTGAAAGATTGTAGATGTGTTTTGTGGTACTGTGTCGCGAGAGGTTTGGATGTTATTGAAAGTAAAGATATCCTGGACAAATAGATGTATCAGATGATACCAGGATAGTGCCAGATAAGAGACTGGTCTTAAAAGAAATACCCCCTTCTCTGAAAAGAGTAAGGGTGTATCGACATAAAAGTGGGGTCAAGCTATGTAAATCTGCAGAAATGATGATAGTGTTGGGTCCTGAAGATCTATCTGCTACCTCTCCAGATCCCACAATGAGTAATGTTTATAAATTTGTTTGTGTGGCAAATTATCTAGGGGTAAATTAAATTAGTTATATGTAATAACTATCAAACAGAACATTAACTTAATAACAATAATTAAGTAAGACTGAATGAAAGTATTTACAATTTATTGTTCCTAAACCTGTTTTCTTCTGGTTAGAAAAACTTAAAATCAGTTTAAAAGGTATTTACAAAAGGAAATAAATAATATGGAAAGTTCTCCATTAAAAAAAAAACAATAATATTCTTTTATATGTTTTTTTAAATGTAATTACAGTTCATTCACTAGCTCACAATCTTGGTATCAACGTCCCTGGCTGGTAACGTAATAGAAGTTGAATATGGTCCTCTGTGAATCATCATGTTATAATGTTTCAGTTTTTAACAAGTCTGTATTATGATAGTTTTACTTTAAGTCTTTAGTACTTTTATTTTCTTTATTCTAGTTCTTGTTATTGTTAATGGATCATCTGAACAGTGGATCTATGTGTCCACTTAACTTGATTGAAGTCTGAGACACCTCCAATCCTGGCTGGGTTTGCACAGAATATGAACTCCAGGCTGGGAATTGAGGCTTTAGTTCTATCAATCTGACGAACAGTACACACCATAGTTCCCCTCGAGTGGATGTCTCATGAACTTGCAATATTACCAGGACAAAACCTGGAATGAAAAGACATTCGCAAAACTTGTAGGGTCCCTTAGTTTTCCCCTACATACAGACAATATCACGTACAAACACTAAATCAGTCACAGGACAGTTACCTCAATACCTCACAGCCAGTTCACTTTGATTACTCATTTCCTTAATACATAGTATGTTAGATCCATTCGTCCATGATTGTCTTCCATAACATAATCAGGTTAAGTACAAAATAGTAAGTAACATCTTGATTACATCATATTAATATATCCTGTCATCCTATCTTATGTTCCTGAACAGTGTGTCGTTCCAGAAGGAAATACTCATTCAAATACCCTAATAGACTTACAGTCGTACTTGTGCCATAATTTGCAAATATCCTACACTGTTTCCATTTCTGGCCTGTCGTCTTTAAAACTACACACGTTTGTAAGGAAATCCGTTACACATTTGGCCTATTTTTTCCTTCTAACACATCAGCGAACACATAAGTGGATAACTACAGGCAAATAACATGAATATATACAAATATTTTTATATATCGCTTACCCTCAGGTAAAATACATAAGCTGATACTGGCTTTCAATGGTTATTTAGGTCTGCTTTAGGTACAGGCGGCAAAATATTAACAGTTTATATTTGCGCTCTCCCTAGTATCGCTCATGATTCAAAAATATTAGTGGCAAGAATCAGCCCAAGTTCAAGGCCTTATATAACGCCGTGCTCGACCAATCGAGACACAGTCAAAACTGGCGTTAAGAATTTTCACTATGCCCGTTTTTCAGCCTTACCGTACAATGTGACTAAGTTTAAATATTTATTATTTTACAGTACTTATTTTTGGGCCGATTTCAATTATTTAAAGCTCTAATAAAACTAGGAATTGATCTCTATCGTTCTAGCTATTAATATTTTAGTTAGCCCAGTGTGCATACTTTAACTAACTAAATTGGGGATTACCATGAAGTAAAATTATCATTAAAACTGATTTTTCTAGTACAATAAAATTTTATTATGAGGAAGTCTTTACACTAATCTCTTAAGTAATATCCCCGCTATAATTTGAGCTATTCCTTTCTGTTTACCTATCTTTAGTTTTTAAGAAATAAAATATCTTCGTTCTGTCAAAAACACAAAATAGTCCCTATTATCAAGCATAAAAGGTTCCTTATCACTACTATAAAAAGGAGCGATTCTATTGGTTGTTCTAATTGTACTGTTTATCTTCGATATTTTCGAGCGGTAAATTTGACGTGTTGTAATACAGACCAAAATACGGGGGGGGGGTGGGGGGGGGGGGGGGGGGGGGGGGGGGGGGGGGGGGGGTGTGGGGGGGGGGGGGGGGGGGGGGGGGTTGGGTGGGGGGGGGGGGGGGGTGGAGGGGGGTCGCTCAATAAGTGGTATGGGGCGTGCGGTCGGCTAATCGAACTACTAGTTTGTAGGTAGTGTTGATTAATGGTGTCAGATGATCGCACACTTATAAAGCAACAGTGCTTGGGGGGGGGGTCGTTTTCTACAGGTACATGGAGGGGTGACGGAGTGCATTGCAGCAAGTCTTGACGGGAGTACAGAGTGGGTCGGGTGGGATAGACGATGGGGGGGGTGTGGGGGGGGGGGGGGGGTCTCCCTCCAGCGTAGGTGGTTGGTAAAAGAGTCAGAATGGGGCGGTTGGGTAGGTGGAGGAGTAGGGAGGGGGTGGTCATGTGGGTGAGGTGCGGTGAGCGACTTCATAGAATTTGTTCGGGGGGGTGCGAAGGATCTGTAAGTATCGAGGGTAATGAGCTGGGGGTGGGAAGTTGTGGGGGTTGTAGTGTAACTTTGGGGGTGTTTGCGGCATATCAGAGGAAGGGGAGGGTTGGGGGAGGGCCAGGTGGGGGTCACCTACATCTTAGGCAACGGGGATGAGAGGGTTAGGAGGGGGGGTAATGAGAACTAGGACTTGGCTGTGCTTGGGGGGGGTGGGGGGTGGTGGACCAGGTGGGGGGGATATATCTGTTCGTTTAGTTTGGGGTGCGGGGGGTGGGGGGGAGGGGGGGGGGGGGGGGGGGGGGGGGGGCGATGGTTGGGTAGGGGTGGGGGGAGGGGGCCGGTGGGGGTCGATTCAATGGAAGATTCTTGGTATATTCTTAATTTGCTGGGAGTGAGGGTTGTATTGGGGGGGTGGGTTCTGGGGATATGTAGGTGGGTGTTGGTGGTGGCGGGGGGGTGGGGGGGCTGGTTGGGGGTTTCTTTGGGGGGGGAGAAGAAGATAGGGGGGTGGGTGGGTTCCGTGGGGGGGTGTGGGGGTCCCCCCCCAATTGGGGGGTGGGCCACCCCACCCAACACTCCCTACCGGGGTGGGTGGGGGTCTTTTCAACCCCTCCCCACCAACCCCCCCCACCCCCTCCTCAACAAACCTCACCATCCTCACTACACTGGGGGGGGGAAGGGGGGATGATGGGCGGAGGGGGGGCGTCATTGTAGGCTTTGGATTGGCGTGTGGGGGGGGGGTGTTTTATGGGGGGGGGGGGGGGTGGGGCAAATAATGGGGGGGGGGGGGGGGGGGGGGGGGGGTGGGGGGGGGGGGAGATCATTAACGGGTTTTTAGGGGGGTTGGGGCGGGGGGGGGATATTGGAGGGAGTGGAAGTGGGGGGAAGCCTATAGGGGGTGTCGAATAAGTTCGCCTGTTTGGGATTGGGTTGTGGGGGGGTGGGGTGGGGTGTTTCCCCTGAGTTTGGTGGGGGAGTGGGACGGGGGCGTGGACTTCCTGTTTTTACGGGGTGGTGGTGGGGATCAACGTATTCATCAATTATGCTGCGGGGGTGTTCAGTTCTTATTGCGGGGTGTGGTTTGCTAGGTGGGTTTTTAGTAGTTTTGTGGTTGTGTGTTGTTGGGGTGTGATGTTTCGGGTGGGTATGTGTGGGGTGGGGGAGGGGGCGGTGGGGGGGGGGTGTCACCCCCCCCCCCACCCCTCCCCCCCCCCCACCGCCCGCACCCCGCACACGTAGGGGCCACGTAGGTGGAACACACTCCCCCAACCCCCCCCCCCCTCCAACCCCCCCCACCCCCCCCCCCCCATACCCATCCCACTGGTGGGGGGAGGGGTGGGGGGGGGGGAGTGATAGGGGGTCGTGGGGGGAGGCGGGGCCAGGGGGGGGGGGGGGGGGGGGTCAGTGGGGGGGGGGTTCTGGGGGGGGGGGGTGGGGGTGTGGGTGTTGTGGGGGGGGGGGGCGGGGGGGGTGGGGGGGAGTGAGGGGTGGGGTATAACGGGGGGGATTATGGGGGTGGTTGGGGTGGGGTACAGGGGGGGGGTTATTATGGGGTATCTTCATATTAACTACATATTTGTTCCGAGTATTATATGGGGCGATACATATATACTATTATATCATATGGGGGTGGGTGGGGGCATGGGGGGATTCTGAGGGGGGGCACATCAAATTTTAACAGCTTGGGGGTGTGGGGGGGGGGGGAGGGGGTGTGGATGTTGGTTTATGGAGTTATTGTCGTCTGGGGGGGGGGGGGGGGTTGGGGGGGGGGGGTGGGTGGTATTTTATCGGGGGGTTGGGGTGGTTGTTTGGGTTGTTGTTGGTTTTTCAGATTGGATTTTTTGTCGTGGGGTTTGTTTTTATTTTGAGGGGGGGGGGTGGTATGAGGTGGGTTATGTGGCCGAACGGTGGTTGTGGAGTGGAGGGGGGTGTAGTGGTGGGGTGGAGGGGGAATATGGGTGGGGAGTTGGGGAGGTTTGATTGGGGGTTTTGTGGGTATGGGTTTTGTTGGCGGGTGGTTTAATGATAAATTGGTGGTAGTAGTGGGGGGAAATGGGTGGGTGGGTAAAGGTATGGGTTGGGGGGGGGTGGTTTTTGGTGGGTGGGTGTGAATATGTTTTATGATGTTGGAGATGGGGGACGTTGGTTTGGGGGGTCAGGGTGTGTTATTAATTGTTTGTTTACTATAGTTGTGGGAAGTATGAATGTTGATGTGGGGGGGAGCTTAAATTATTTTAGTGAGGGAGTTGTGGTTTAAATGGGGAGGAGTTATGGTTTTGATATAGTGTGGTGGTCAGACAGGGGTGGTTGGTAGTAGTTTTGATGTAGGGTAGTTTGCTATATGGCTTATTTGTAGCAGTGTATTTGTTGTTAAGTTGTGGCGTTTAGTTGGGGTAATCAGTAGTTGTGTTGCCCCAGGTTGGGTACCCTTTACATGGGGAGGGCCATATTGGTGATTTGTGGATTATTATATAATGCGAGGTATTTAGTGTTTAGGGTGAGTGGATAGCCGTGATTAATAGGTTTGTTTTTTATTTTTATTAAAAGGAGGGGGGTATTTGGTTCATTGTATATGGTATGTGTGTATTTATAGTTGAAATGGTTATGTGGTTTGAAGGTTTTAGTGTTGCTTAATATATATTGTGAGAATAGGTTTTTGGTTTTGTTTTTATGTATTGTTGGTTTGGTGGCGGTAAAGGGGTGGTTGGGGTGGAGCCATGTGTGGGATTGTTTAGTTTGGATGTGGTTTATTGATTTAGTTTGGGGGGATTGTGGGGCCATGGTTGTTATTAAGGTATTAATTGAGTTGAACGTTGGTGTGGTTATTTGTTGTTTTATGGTTGTATTGATGGTTGTTTGGGTTAATAAGATAAATTTTGGGGAGAGTTTTGAGGTTGGGTATTATTTATGTAAATTGGGGGGAGAAAGTTCCAGATGAGTGGGGGGTTTGTTATTTGGAAAGGTTTTTTTAATAAGTATTGGGTAAGCTTAGGGGGTTTGATTAGTCTGGTTGGGGTGGATAAGTATATTCGGGGAGGGGGGGGGGGTGGGGTAGGTGGGTAGGGGGAAAGTAGAGTTTATGTAGTGTATGGGAATATTGGTGGGGCGGGTTGTGGGTTGAGTAATTTTGGGTTATGATATTGGTTGTGTAGAATGGTATTATGGGGTGGAGGTTGTGGAAATGGGGGGGGGGGGGTGTGATGTTGGGGGGATGGGTGTTGTACTATTGGGGGCACAATTGGGTGGTTTGTGGAGTGGTGGGGGTATGAGTTGGGTAGAGGTAGTTAATTTGTTTTTGGGATTTTGGGGTGGGGGTTAATGGGTGTTATTTGTATGTATGGTTTGGGGGAACAGTTGGGGGGGGGGTTGGGGGGGGGGGTGGGGGGGAAATCTTTTTAGAAAGGTTATAAAGGGATAGTTCCTAAAGGTGGTTATGGAGTGGTATAGGGGTATTAATTTTGTGTTGGATGAATGTATTGGCGATGTTTATGACCCAAGAAGGGAGAGTTAATTGTTAATTAGTGGGTGGAGGGTGGGGGGTGGGAGGGTGGGGGAAGTCAAATTGAGGAGATAAGGTGGGGTTTTTTGTGTAGGAGGTTAGATGGGGGATGGAGTGGTATATTAGGGGTTGGAGGTTGATATTTTCGTTGGACAGTTATTTTGGTTATTGAGTATAGGGGGTGGGGGGTATTGGGGGGGGATTACGACCAATGATGGAAGGGGATGGTGGGTTGAGGGTTTATTGGTTTGGCAGGCGGGGGTTTAGGTTGTATGGTTTGTATGGGGTGGGGGTTTTGAGGGGGTTTGTTTGTGAACCCCTATGTTGGTGGTGGGATGGTTGGTGATAGTGTTGGGGGGAGGTGTTTTGTTGGGTCGAGGTGGGGGGTTGTTAGGGGGGTTGGGGATGTTTTTTGTTTTGTATTGGAGGGGTGTGGGTTTGGGGATTTTTGGTTTGTTATGTTGGGGGTTTGAAGGTGTTCATGAAAGGCTTGGGGGTGGTTGACCAATTGGTGGGCATGGTGTTAATTTTTGTTTAGCAATGGTCACCAGGGAAGGGATTTTAGGGGAGGGGTGGGGATTTTGATTAAAGGTGGTTTAGGGGTTTAATGGTGGATATAGTATTCTGTCGGGGGGGTTAATTGAAGGGTTTTGTTGGTTAGTTGGTTTTTGGGAGTGTTAGAAAGTGTTTTTTGGTGGGTGGAGGGTAGATTTTTGGGTTTAATGGGGGGATTGGAGTATTTGGGTTTTGTTTTTGATAATGTTTATTTTGAGGGGTTGGGTGATTTATATGGTCTTTGACCATGTTTTTTTGGGGGATTATTATGGTTTGTGGTCAAGGGGTGGGTAAGATGGTTTGATGAATTTGTTGGGGGGGAAGTGGTTTAGTTGGTTTTTGTGGGTTGTGTGTGTTAACCAAAATTAGTTGTTTGGGGTGTGTTGGATGTAGGGGATGTTGAAGGGGGGTTTATGGGGAGGTGTGTTGGTGGGTTTGAGGTGGTTGACGTGTAGGGGACTGATGTTTAATGTTGTCAAGTGGTGGGGTTGGGGTGGGGGTTGTATAGGAGGGTAGGATTCAGGGATATGGTTGTGGTGTGGTTTTGTTTGAAGGTGAGTTACCAAATAGGTACTGTCGGGGATTGGATTGTGGGACCATGGTTTTTGGTTAGTATTTTTAATTGTTTATTAGTTGAGGGCATGTAGGATTGGGGTTGTTACAGTTTGATATACGGTATGGGGGGTGGTTTGGGTTGGGTTTAAATAATTGTGGATTATGGTAAGTGGGGAAAGGTTGGGGGTGTTTTTTGGTTGGGGGGTTTGTTTTAGTTGGGGTTCTTGTGTTGAGTGCAATATTTTTTGGGGTGGTGGGTGTATAGTTTTGGAGGATAGCGGTTTGGGGGGTATGTGGGGCTTTGTTAGTTGTATTGTGTTTTGTGGGGGGTGGATGTATTGTTACGATTTGTTGTTTGTGTTAGAGGGAAAGTGTTTTGTTAGATTTGGATTAGGGGGAGGAATTGTGGTTTGTTGGGGGTTTTTATTGGGGTGGTGGTTATTTGAGTTTTGGGATGATGCCCAACCCCAGTTGGGGTTTTTTTGATTGTGGTTAGGGAGGTGTACTTGGGGGGGAGGGGTGATACAAGGGTTCGTGGTGATTGGGCAAATATTTTTTGATGGGTTTTGGGTTTTTCGGATTTTTTTTTTTGGGGAGAAGAGTTTTTGGGATCGGAGGATTATGGTTGGTTGGATTGGGGGTGCAGGTTCCCCCCCCCCCCCGTAGGGGTTTGGGTTTATTTGGGGTTTTTGGTGGGGTGGTTGTGTTTTTGTTTTTGTTAATGGGGTTTGTAGTTTTATTTTTTGGGGGGGGGGGTGCGGAGTTGGGTGGGGGAAATTGGGTTGGGGGGGGGGGGGGGGGTTTGTTTTTTGGTTTGTTTATTTTTGGTTTTTGATTTGGGGTGGATTGGGGGTGTGGGTGGTTTTGTTTGTTTTTGGGTTGGGGGGTTGGTGGGGGGTTTGTTGGGGTATTGTGGTGGGGGGGGGGGTGGTTGTTTTGTTATTGTTGGGGGGGGGGGGATTTTGGGTTTGGGTGGTGGGGGGGGGGGGGGGATGTTTGTTGGTGGGGGGTGGTTTAGGGTTTTGGTTAATATGGGTTTGGGGGTTTTGTTGGGGTGGAGAGTTTTGGGGTTTGGGTTTTGGTTTTGGGGTGGGGGGGGGGTTTTGGGGTTAGGTATGTTGGGGGGGGGGGGGGTGGGATTTTGGTTGTGTGGGGGGGTTGGGGGGTTGGGGGGGGGGAGGTTGTGGTTGGGGGGGTTGGGGGTTGTGTGGGGGGGTGGGGGGGGTTTGGGTTTGGGGGGGGGTGGGGGGTTTGGGGGGGGGGGGTAGGTGGGGGTGGGTGATTGGGGGGGGTTGGGGGGTTGGTTATATTATGTTTAAATTGGGGGGGGGGGGGAGGTGGGGGGGGGTTTGATTTTATTTTTGTGTTGTTTGGGTGTATTTTGTTTTGTTGGGTGTTTTGGTGTAAATAATTGGGGGGGGGGGGGGGGTTATTTTGGTGTGGGGGGGTGGGGGTTTATGGGGGTTTTATTTTTTAAGGGGGGGTGATGGTTGGTTGATTGGGTTTTTGTGGTTGGGGGGGTAGTTGTTTGATGGGGGGTGGGGGGGGGGTTTGGGGTGTTTGTTGGGTTGTTGGGTTTTTGGGGGTTTTGGTGTGTGGGGTTTTATTTGGGTTTTTTGGGGGGGGGGTGGAATTGTGGGTAGTGTAATATTTTTTGGTATGTTGGTTTTTGTTGGTTTTGGTGGTTTTATGGGGGGGTGGTTTTAGTAAATAGGGTTGAGTGGGGTTTTGGGTTTTGTTTTTAGGTTTTTTTTGGGGGGGGGTGAGTATATGGGGGGGTTGTTGATTTGGGGGTTTGGTGTAGGGTTATGTAGTTGAAGTGGTATTTGGGGGAGGGTTTTGGGGGGGTAATGGGTGTGGTATTGTGGTTTTTTGGGGGTTGTTGGTATTGGTGGGTTTTGGGGTATTTGTTGGGATTTGGATGGGGGTTTTTTTGTTGAGGGTGTTTGGGGGTTGTTTTTATGGGTGAAGATATTTGGGGGTAAATGAATTGGTTTTTGGGATGTGAAGAATGATTTGGGGTTGGGATTGTGATTTTTTTTTTTTGTTTTGGGGGGGGTTTGTGGGGGTTGTTGGGGATTGTTATTAGTTTTAATAGGTGTTTTTATTTTTGGTTTGGGGGGGGTTTTTAGGGTTTGTGGTTTTAGGGTGGTTTGTGTGGTGGGGGGTAAGTTATTTTGTTTTTGGTTTTTAAATTAAGGTTAGTTGGGGATTTTAAGGGGGTTTGTGTTATTGAATTTTAATTGGGTTTTTTAAAGGGGGTATGGTTAGGGGTATATTTGATGGGGTGATTGGGTATTGGGTAGGTATTAGTAGTGTGGTTGGGTTGATTGGTATGGGTTTATATGGAGGAGTGTTTTGTTTTTGTTGGGAGGTTTTTTATTATTAGATGGTGGGGGTTATTTGTTGGGGGTGGTAGGGTGGGGATTATGGGTGTTTTTTTTGGTTTATATTTGGGGTGTGGGGTTAATTGTAATGAGGATATTTTTGGGGTTATTAATGGGTAGAATTGGGTTGTGGGTTATTTTTTGGTTTTGGGGGGGTGGTGTTAGTTGGATGAATTTTTGGTTGGTTTAAGGATGGGGTGGGGGATTGTAATTTTTTTGGTTTATTTTTTGGGGGGGGGTTTTTATTGGTGGGAGTGATTGATTGGGGTTTTGTGGTGGTAATATTGGTTGTATTTTGGGGTGGGGGGGGGTATTGTGGGGATTATGGATTTTTATAGGTTAAGGGGGTTGGGGGTTTGGGGGTGTTTGGTTGGGGTATGGTTGTTTGTATGTTATATGTATTTTTTTGTGGGTGTTGATGTTTTTTAATGGTTAAGGGTATTATGGGGGATTATGTTATGGTTTTTTTGTTTAAGTGGGGAGTTGGGGGGGTTTTTTAGATTTGGTGATATGGGTGGGTTTTTTAGTGTTTGTATGGGGGTTTAGATCGGGGTTATAATATGTGGTTTTTTGTTTGTGTTTTTATGTTTGATTTTTTTATTTGGGGGGTTAGGATGGGATTGGTTTTATTTTAGGTATTGATTGAATTTGAATATCTTTAATGGGGGTTTGGGGGTAGGGGATATGATTTATTTTGTAACGGGGGGGTGGTAAGAATGGGGGAGTTTTATTTTTGGGTTTATATGATTTTTTTAAATTTGAAATTTTTGAGGTTGATTTTTTTGGGTGAGGGAATTTTTTTTTATTATGTGTGGATTTTTAGTTATATTGTGGTTTATTTATGGGTGGGGTTGGTTATATTGTATGATTGGATTTAGGGTCTTGGTTAATTTTTTTTTTTTGTTAGGTAGTGGGTGGGGGTTGGAAGTGGTTTAATTTTGGGGGATAAGTGAGGAATTTTGGGATGTTGTTGATTGTTGATTATGTGGTTATTTGGGAATTATGGTTTTTTTGGAATGATTTATTTGAGTGAAAGGTAATTTAAGGATTTTTAATGGGGTTTTTAGGTTTGTATATGGTTTGAGGTGTTGAGTGTTGGTTTTAATGGGTTTTGTGATTTAATTGGGGGGATTTTATGAAAATTTTTGGGGGGTATGATTTTTGTTGAGTTATTGTTTTATTTGGGGGTGTTAGAGTTGAGTGGAGGGTTTTTTGGGGGGTATTGGGTGTTTTGATAATTGGGGTGTAAATTGTAAGGTGGTATTGGGTGGGGTTAAAATTGGATTGGTGAAATAATTGGGATGGGGGGAGAAGAATGGGGGATTTGGGATGGGTATTTGAGAAGAAAGGTTTTAAGTTCATGTGAAATGGGGTGGGAGTTTTGGGGGGGTGTGTGTGGAGGGGGGATTAATTTAGGTTTAAAAGTAAGGGGGGGGGGGGATGTTTTTGTGGAGTATTTGTGGGTTGGGGGGGGGAATGTTTGATTGTTTTGGATTGTTTTGGAGTGGTTTGGGGGGGTTTGTGGGGGGAATTTGTGGGGAGTATTGGGGGGGGTGGGGGGGTTAGGGTTGATTTAGGTGGGGGTAATTATGTTTGTGGTTGTTTTGAACTGTTTAATTGTTATTGGTTGATATAATGGATTATGGTTTATGTGATTTATTTTGGTTGGGGGGGGGGGGGAAGGTTTTTGTGTAAGGTTAGTGGTGGGTTTGGGGTTTTATATTGGGGAGGGTATGGAGGAGGTGTGGTGGGTTGGTGGGGGGGGGGTTAATTTGGGTTGTTTGTTTGATGTTTGATAGTTTTTTGGTGTTATGTAATTAGAATTTGTTTATATCAACTGATATTTATGGTGAAAGGGTTGTATTGGGGTTATAGTTGGTTTTATTTGGTAGGTTTTTTTTTGTTTGGTAATTTTATTGTTTTTGTATCAGGGGTGATTTGTTGAGGTTTGAAGGGGGGGTGTAGTATTTAAGGGTTCTTGTAATGGGATTAGTTTGGTTTGTGGGGTAGTATATTTAGTTTTTTTTATTATTTGGTGGATTTCAATTTATGGGGTAGAGGGTTGTTGGGTTTGCTGTTTGGGGTTGAGATTGTTTTAATGGTTTGATAGATGTTTAAATTGTAGTTTTTTACGTTTTTTTTTGTAATATGGGTTCGGTTTTGTTAATGGATTGAGGGTTTTTTCTTGGGGTGATGTTTATTTTTAAGTTGTAGGTTTTTTTAGAGTAGGGTTGATGAAGTTTTTTTTGTTGATTGTGTTATAGGTAATTTTTATTTTATTAATTTTGCATGTTTTGGGTTGATGAATGAAATGGTAAATATTGGAATGTAGAATAACATCGGTTTTCCTTCGGGTTAATGTTACTTGTTATCCTGATTTGGTTTGTTAGATTATATTTTGCGGGGGTGACAGTTTTTGGGGGTAGGATTGTACATTTTAATTAGAATTTTTATGATTATTTTTACAAATTTTATTTTTGGAGGTGGGTTTTATTAGTTGGTGAAAGAAGGTGGACGTAGAATTGTTTGATAATGGTATTGAACATTTTAGGATTATTACAATGGGTGGGATATTGTTTTTTTTGTTGTGTATTTATTTTGATAAGGTTTTTTTTTAAAAAGATTTAGTAGGTAATTAATTTTTTTACTTTTGTGTAATTTCCCCCCAGTTATAGCCAATATTCTATTACGAAATATATGTGATAAGAAATTTAATTATTATCTTTTTTACTGAGTTTGTATTGTAATGATTTTAAATTATTTATTAAAAAAAATATTTATATAAGATAATTATTAATTTTAGGTGATAACAATTTGAATTAGGGATGTGGCTGGGGTCGTAGAATTTGTGATCTTGCGGAGTTTATGTATGTATTGTATGGGTAGGAGGGTGATTGAGGGTAGATAGGAGTGAGTAATCTTTTTGGGAGTGCGATGTCATTTAATGTCGCGAACATTGGCAAGAAGCGATTGATGCGTGGTAGGAAGTAGTGTATACAAACTTTTGAAGGGACACGTGGAAACACCAATGGTACATTTGGGAAAGGGGTAATTCCACGAATGCCGAGGATGCGCGCGTAGACACCGTATAAATGTTGGAAGGTATTGAGCCTTCTTTCCCTTGCTTAGCATATGTCGTCCAGTAAATCGCTGAGATATAGTGAGTGTGTATGGTGACGCATTGCATTATATAAATGCAATGTAAAGGTAGTCTGAATTGTTTTTGTAGTGTTTTCCCCAAACAAACGCGATGTGAGGCGGGGCAAAGTACTGCAGCTTTGCCAATGCGGCTGTCGATAACTGCCAATTCAATATTACGATAGTGGATTAACTGGTGCAGCACACATCCTGAACTCAGCACATTCGATTTCCTTTAGACTTATTGGTAGGCCAAAGTCTTGCATGCTATAGTGAAGCGATTCATCAGGCTCTGAAGCTCCTGTTGGATTTGAGAGACGACTGCAGCATAATCAGCGAACAACAAGTCTCTTATAGTGACCCTTCTGATTTTTGTTTTTGGCCTCAGCCTTGAAAGATTAAACAGACGGCCATCTGACCTGGTGTTAGGCATAATCCCTTCAGTTTGCAATCTCTGATGCATGTTTCAAAGAGTAAGGCAAAGAAGATTCCGAAGAGGGTCGGAGCCAGAACACAGCCTTGTTTAACGCCACTTCGTATATCAAAGGGCTGTGACGTGCTTCCAGCATATTGGACTGTTCCCTTAATGCCGTCATGGAATGACTTTATCATTTCCAGCATTTTAGAAGGGCAGCCTATTTTCAGGAGGACATAAAAGAGTCCATCCCTACTAACCAGGTCGAATGCTTTTGTGAGGTCTATAAAGGCGATATATAATGGTCTTTTCTGCTCTCTTGATTTTTCCTGAAGCTGGCGGAGAGAAAAGATCATGTATATTGTTTATCTACCAGCTCGGAATCCACACTGTGACTCTGGATATATGCGCTCAGCTAACTTGTGTAGTCGCATTAAGATGACTTTGGCAAAAACCTTACCAACAATACTAAGAAGAGAGACGCCTCTGTAGTTATTGCAATCACTTCTGTCTCCTTTATTTTTATACAGTGTTACAATCTTGGCATCTCGCATGTCTTGAGGAATAGTTGTCTCTTCCCAGCACTGGCACAGCATCCTATGCAGGGGATGTAATAGCGTGCTCTTACAGCATTTGATTAAATCAGGAGGAATCCCATCACTGCCTGGTGCTGTTGACACCATCAAGGGCTGCAGGCGTAACGGTATTGTCTCTAGCGTAAAGCTCAGAGTAGTGCTCGACCCACCTCTCCATCTGCTTACCCTTATCGGTTAGCTTCTCTCCGCTGATGGTTTTTAGCGGTGCCGTCTTACTTTTATGGGGGCCAAGTGCTTTCTTTATACCGTCATACATTTGTCTAATGTTGCCTGTTTGCGCTGCGATCTGGATGCTCTCACTGAGCTGGAGCCAGTAGTCATTTGCACAGCGTCGAGCAGTTTGTTGAACTTTGCTTCTTGTAGCCCTCAGGATCTGTAGGGTTCTGGCACTCGGTGAACGTTTGTATTCATTCATAGCACTGCGCTTAGCTTCAATGACAGGTGCCATCACATCTGATGAAGCATCAAACCAGTCATTTGACTTGGCTGTTTTCTTACCAAAGGTGGCAAGTGCAGTACTTTGAATGGTGTTCCGTAGATGCTCCCAGTTCTCTGTAATAGTATCACCATGCTGAGGGCTACTGAGCACTTTCTCGAAGGTCGCAGTGAATTGAGCGATCATGAAATATATATATATATATATATATACATACAGAGCTATTGAATTAATATTTTGCTGAATCATCTTCTGCTGAAGGTTAATTTAATATGAGTCAAAGTATATATTTCTCATAGAAGTTGGCGAAGAATACAAAGTTTATACACAAACTTAGTTGACTCAGTTGTTATACTTGCCATTCAAAAATTCCCTGTGAGATTCCCTGAAATAGAAGCTCCAACCTTCTATTTATATATCTGCCAAGAGTAACCTTGAGTAAAGGTTGCTACCTTTGTCAAAACGCATTCCTTTTACTCGAATTTTGACCATTATCGGGCCACTACTGCAGAGCTGGGGAGACAACCCGCGACAGAGACTTCATCATACTTTTTATGGGGTGGGTTGACCAGTTCCCTTCCTGACTGCCTATACCTTCCCTAACTCAAGAGCAGAGTCAGCCTACCCATTTACAGCTGGGTTTCAATCTCAGAAACCAGTAACTGTGCTTCGAGAGGAAGGCGCTCTAATGCTATTCCATAAAAAATACTACTCCCTTCCTCCTCCTCCTAGACATTAACCTACACTCAGACCTCACTCACGATTAAACCCTTTTCTACACTACTCTTTTGAGTTCTCCCTCAGTGACTTATCTGTCAGGGCACGATACTTGTCAGACGTGGAATCTCTCCCGAACTCACAAATTTCCCGTTATCGCCACTTCCACTAGCCATTCTACCTCTCAAACACTTCGCCTCTCTGCTAACGCCAAGGTACGCCCTCAAGTCTGTGTCCTATTTAGAACAACGGGGCGCAATGATCAGATACCAAGGTTATCAAAATGACTGACGATTCCCACTGGGAACATGCGGCCAGTTCCACAGAAAGACTGGAATATTTTGCTGCTCGCTTTTGATGCCGCATTGAAGACGAAATCAGATTATATGCCGTCTCTCCATTAATAGTTTTCTGTAACCAATCTCGCTGGTTTTCAACATTTTTCTGCCTCTTCCCTAAATTGTACTTTCCGCCAGATAAATTACCGTTAAATTCTTGATACGTCTCTCGTGTTTTTGTCTTTTTTTAATCATTCAACGTTAGTTTTTTTCATTTTTAAATAGAACTGTTACCTCGATTTGGTGCGGTCAGTGGCGAGCTAACGTGAGTGCTAGGGGAGCGGTTCGTCCCGTGTGACAGCCACAGAGAGGATGCTATCAGACACTGTTATGACAGTATTGAACCGTTTAATATCCACCTGCAAGCCTAAATATATTGTTCTGTGTGTTTCATGGGAGTGTAGGGGTGCCGAAGAAAAAATCCGCCCCTGGTGCCAAATACTTTAAGTACGTCCCTATTTACCTATGCACGAGCGTTGTTTATATGAAGGAGTATGTAAAAAAACATTTTAACTTTGCTAGTTTTTAACAGTATTACTTGAATGACAAATACTTCATGAACAAAAACATTTAGTTTTATCTGTAAAGAAGTGTTCGCATCTGTATGTATCTTTTTCGTTAAATATCTGCTAGTTTTTAATACTTTTTCATGTGAGCTCTTGGCGAAGTGCGCTCCGTTCAGCCTAGACACAACGTCCGTAGGTTATATTAGGGCGCATATCTAAATATAACAGATCTTATGGTGGGGTAGATAGTATGTGGTGGCCATAACAATTCACTTAACGCTGCCTATCATGAGAATGACATATCTATTTTACGATCTTGGGCAGAAATAAATAACGATTAAAAAAATATCAATGCAGGAACACTGATAAAGATAAACGGGACGACTTTGAAAGTATTTAATTAGAATTCATTGGACACTATCCATCATGAGAAAACCATTTATTTATTGCGATCTTGGACAGAAATAAATAGCGATAGGAAGAGTACCAACGTTTAACATTGATAAAGATAAACGTGGCCGATTTAAACGTATATCATTAGAACCATTGCCATGGAAACGGTGCGGCCATAACAATTCATCGGACACTGCCCATCATGAGAAAACCATTTATTTATTTACTTTTTTTTTTTTTAACGATCTTGGACAGAAATAAATAGCGATAGGTTGAGTACCAGTGTTGAACATTGATAAAGATTAACGGGGCCGCTTTGAAAGTATATCATTAGAGGTTCTTGAATTTATCTAGTGCGAATGTGTTGATGATGTCTGGAGATAGTAGACATGGGATGAATCCTTTGGACAGCCAGACATTTCTAATGGCTAAATTAGCGACAAGTGCTAAAGCTCTGCAGGAGGCATAGCGGTGGGAGTACATGAGGCATAGAGGCGGGAGTACATTAGGCACAGAGGCGGAAGTACATTGGGCATAAAGACGGGAGTACATGAGGCATAGATCCCCGAGTACATGAGGCATGAAGACGGGAGTGAGTATGTAAAGGATGCTAGGAAACTCTATACAGAGCGGTACAACAGGAAGCAATCTGGTTATCAGAAGCAGGCAATCTCATAGCAGAAAATATTGTAAGGGAGTGTAGTGTTAAAGATTTCACTATATTCAGTCCAGCTTTATGAGGTGGAGTGACCTTCCTTAATTCAAGATCTTTGTCATGTATCCATTTACTGTTGGGTAGACTGGAGTGTAATGCTACCAGGTTTTCGGAACTCGATAACTGTACCTCGAGAGGTAAGCGCTCTAACCGCTTAGCGTAATTGTACGCTTAGAGGCGAGAGTACAAGAAGCACTGAGACGCGAGAACTGGAGGTATTTAGGACCAGTCCTTTTCAGGACTAGCAACCGGCTAGCACCGAAGAACCTAACGCAAAATATACCCCAAATATAACCGTTTAGGTTGAACAGGGTATAACTGCAATATAGTCGACGTAAGTAAAAAAAAAACTGGAGATATAGAGGCCCGAGTACAGGAGGCATTGAGGACCGATTTACAAGAGGCATTGAGGCCCGAGTACAGGAGGCATTGAGGCCTGAGTACAAGAGAAATTGAGTCCCGAGTACAGGAGACATTGAGGGCCGAGTAGAGGAGGCACTGATGCTCGAGTACAGGAAGTATAGAGGCCTGAGTACAAGAGATAATGCGGCTCGAGTACAGGAAGCATTGAGGCCTCAGTACAAGAGATATTGAGGCCCGAGTACAGGAGGCATTGATGCCCGAGTACATGAGGTATTGAGGCCCAAGTACAGGAGGCATTGAGGCCTGAGTACAAGAGATATTGAGGCCCGAGCACATGAGGCATTGAGGACCGAGTACAGGAGGTACCGAGGTGCGAGTACAGGAGGAATTGAGGACCGAGTACAGGAGACACTGAGGCGCGAGTACAGGAGGCTTTGAGACACGAGTACAGGAGGCATTGAGGACCAAGTACAGGAGGCATTGAGGACCGAGTGCAGGAGGCATTGAGGACCGAGTACAAGAGGCATTGAGACGCGAGTACAGGAGGCTTAGATTAGCATTGAGTAAAGGTAATAACAGCAATCTCTATTAAAATAGATTGAAGTTAAAGAAGAATACTGTATTAATTTATTTGCGTTAGACCATCTTACAAGTAGTGATCAGAGCACCATTTTTCGACTCAGATCACAAAATATACCACTCAGAAGTCACTTGAACAGAATCCAACCACAACACTCTCCAGAGTGCCAGCTATGTAACTATCCCTACGAAACTGTTGACCACCACCTCTTTGAGTGCCCAGCACTTGGTGATGTTGGGAAAATGCTCCTTCCTCCCAGGCCAGATAAGCGGAACACCTTGTACGGAGAAACAAAACAACTTGCGAAAACATGCAGATATCACTACATGACACTGGGCTGAAGGACGAGGGCCTAAACGCCGCTGGGTCAATAATAACAACAATAACAACAATAACATTTGTGGTAGAATTCATTAATTCGTACAAGTACCATGTCTGGTGGCGTAGACGATAATGTCTCTCCACCACTACGTGACTTTAGTACTAGTGGTAGAATGGTAAGAAGTAAAGACCTATGTGACGATCGAAAGAAAAGATCGATTAATTTTATAAAACAGATTGTCGAACAACCCGTGAGGAAATTTAAAAAAGGTTACTTAAGACAGGAAAGCGTCTTGGGACAAATTATATGAGTTCGAAACTTAGTAGCGTCACACTCCAGTCTACACAGATGTAAATGGGTACCTGACTCTTTAACTAGGGAAAGCAAAAGAAGCGAGGAAGAGAACTGGTCACCTCACCCCTCGAAGCTGGACCAAGTAGAGGGAGGTCTCTGATAATACCCTGCCCTACATCAGTGTTTGGGGCTACCCCTGCCCTACATCAGTGTTTGGGGCTACCCCTGCCCTACATCAGTGTTTGGGGCTACCCCTGCCCTACATCAGTGTTTGGGGCTACCCCTGCCCTACATCAGTGTTTGGGGCTACCCCTGCCCTACATCAGTGTTTGGGGCTACCTCATATATATATTTGTTCATATTACAGTTATACAGTACTAATTCTTTTCGTTTACCGTACATCAGGGGCTCCCAACCTGGGAGACGCGAACCTCCATAGGGTAAGGAAGCTTGTCCATGGGCTACAGGGAAGATATGGTAAATAACTATATTCAAAATGTTGCATTGTTA
Organism: Oreohelix idahoensis; assembly: GCA_024509875.1. Taxonomy (NCBI): domain Eukaryota; kingdom Metazoa; phylum Mollusca; class Gastropoda; order Stylommatophora; family Oreohelicidae; genus Oreohelix; species Oreohelix idahoensis. The sequence goes on from JAMPIV010016866.1 coordinate 242,908, forward strand.
AGTGGTAGTTAAATAATAGTCCTCCCAAAAATAGTATGCTCCATTAAATTGCTGGATAAGGTAAAATCCTTTCACAAAGTCATGAACAGAACAGTCCAGTCTGCTGGAAACACATCACAGCTTTTTGACAAACTCAGTGGCGTCAAACAAAGCAGGATCCGGGCTTCAACCCTCTTCTGGATTTTCTTTGTCTTACTCTTTAATCACGCATTAGGGACCCAAAGATGCAGCAATAGAGAATGCAGTCAGCGACCCATAGCTTGACTGCTTGCGTCAGGGTCAGCGAACCAGAGCTGACCAAGACCCTACTCCACCTCCACGTGGTGGTCCTGGAAACAGGCTGCATCACTGCAATCTGGCTGAGAGAGCAGGGATCGAAGAGGGAAGGCAAACCCGGTCCTAAAAATGTCGTGCGGAAGTCGGATGTGTCGGCCGAAAGGCGCAGATATCGCAGCTCCGGTGTAAACAGACACAACGCAACCAACGTCCTTTTCAGGACGAACGAGGAAGAAGAAGAAGATAATCATGCATTCGGGGATACTACTGAAGGAATATGTCTTCACACTAGGTCAGTTAACTGACTTTTTAACCTCGTAAGGCTGAAGGCAAAGACGAAAGTCAAAATGGTCACTATGAGAGACCTGTTGTTCGCCGATGACAATGCAATCGTCACTCAAAGTCAAAATGAATTCCAGAGCTTGATGAGTCACTTCTCTCAAGAGTGCAAGGACTTTGACCTCATAATAAGTCTAAAGAAAACAAATGTACTGGGTCAGGATATGGGTGTTGCAACAGTTATTACTGTCAATGGTTATGAATTGGCAATAGTGCCCAACTTCACATACCTGGCATCTATCATCAGTGACAAACTCTCCTGGACGCAACAATTCACAGCCGCATTGGCAAAGCTGCAGCTATCTTTGCCCGCCTCACAACGTATGTTCGAGGAAACCCAAAACTCACAATAAAGGCCAAAGCTGTGGTAAATGATGTCACATGCCGGTCTTCAACGCATATATACTATGCTTTGACCGCACAGATTACGCTGGCTCGGCCATTTTTGACGCATAGAAGATGATAGCATCCCTAAAGATATTTTCTAGGACAACAGGCAGATGATAAAAGAACAGCGGGCAACGGCAGCTGAGGTTCAAAGATGTGTACAAGAGAGACATGAATGCACTTGGACATAAATCCAGCAACCTGGAGGATTAAGCTGCCGATCACACCAAGTAACGATACTCCTTACGGCGCCACTTCAGATGGGGCGACAAGAAGCTCTTACAACAAGCAGACGAGAAAAGGACAAGTCGAAAATAACATCAGGCAAAATGCAGCTGAGGGCTATCACCTCAAGGGCGCACCATCTTCTGAGTCAGTTTTGACTGGATGAAGCTGCTACTAGTAGTGTTCGGGGAAAAGAGTTAATGATTGGAGCGGGAATGGCAAGTCCCGTTCTCAATCAAGCGCAAAGCAAAAAACAAACTGAAGACTTGTCACAGAACGTCTTGACATGCTCTTTTGTGCGATCTCTCACACCTTCAGCCCTACGGCATGTCGTACAGATAGGTTGTGAGTTATTTTTGGCCCGCCTGAGTAGAGTGGATGGTGAGAAAGGTGTGAGAAATAGATTTCACGGGTGATAGCTTAAGGAAAAAGATGTGTCTATGGAATGAGTAAGTTTCTCTATCCCAACCTATTTATACGCCTACAATTTAGTATAAGACAACCTTGCCCTCCTCATACATATAAATATAAGTTTAACTACACACACACACAGCTATGTGACAACAAGACACACAAACGTGAAAAACTACGGTTAGTTGGGTATGGGTCTGACCAACAATCAAAGGTAAGTTTCTTTGTTGTTTATTATCATTAAACTTGACAACACTGTTGCGCACATATTCTTTTGTACGCACGGATTACTTCAGTGAGGTATACAATTCATCCTGTATGTCTATTTTATGTGGGAAAATATATATTTGTATTTATTGAGTGTACGAAAATGCTTTCCTTTGTAAAGCTAGATAATCCATGATTGGTTTATACTTTTGATTATGTGGATGATCTCCCTTGAATATTGATTTAGCGTATGAATACCGAATTTATGTCATTTCTCATTTGTTAGGGCCAGAAAATAGATTGATTTTGCTTAGAATGTTTATGGCCTGAATTCATATGTATTACTTGTCTAGTGCAAGAAGATTCAGTCTTATATTGTATATCTTCGTATGTTTAGGTTGGACTATATTCTTTGTGCCGAACTCTGGGGCAGGTATTCGTTGTCCTACGGAGGCGTACTGAGTCTCGACAAAGCCGGCTGAGAATGACCGTGTGTATTTTTGGGCTGGTCCTTTTAAAGGTTGAAAAGTGATTTGTGAATGATTTTCCAGAAGGAGATAGTGTCTCTGCGAGATTCTATTGTCAGAGATTCTCCTCATGCACTTTATTATTAATTCGGACTCCAGGTAATACCAGACCCTTCTTTTGATGATCTCTATTTGGTTAGACCTAGATGGACATCGTGTTTCGAGCATCGTTGGTCGTTTATATATACAGTTGAAGATGACAGGTTTCCCAACAGAGCTTATGTCTACATGAAGCAACCTTATGAATGTGGAACTGTAGGGAAACTCTATGAAATTATTGAGATTCAAATTGTGAATTAACTTTGGCTTATCATTATCCTTCTTCTGGGTGAGTGAGCGAAACTCAGGAAGGTAGCCATCTTGTATTCTTGTCATCGTTATGAATCACTGTCAAGAGAACAGTATATCAAACTTATTATCGGACAGTGATATGGAGATCTTATTAATATGAAAACCCCTATCGTGGTTTAACTTTGTTACATAAACATTTGATATATGCCGCTGGAGAACTTAGCCAAGGAAAAAGTTCGTCCAGTGAACTCTTTATATGTTTACACACCCACACCCACTGATGCCTTCAGTCAGTTAGGGGATATGGCAATAGTCTGCCAGAACATTGAATGATTACCTTATATCGCCCATCATATTTGAATGCTGCATGAAATATGATCTACTATTCAAATGCCTAATGATGTACATGTCAACATGTTCCTATGACTATGTTCCGTGCTGTCCAGATATGTGCGTCCTTATTAAACAGTGTGAAAGGTCAGCTGTAGTTCCAGTCATCATTGACTTGCATAAGAGTGTGTGAGTGTAATATTATCAAGTGGTCAACTACACAGAACCATTCCACCATTCGCGTTACCTGACACTCCCACTCTGTGTCAACATGACCGGTTGATTCAACTATGCAGTGGTAACCCAAAGAAGACCTTCTTCGGTGATGACCAGTACACGACCACGAATATCGATTCACAACCTTTTCAGTGGTAGGCCAGATTCCTGGGGTTATTGTAACCAGACCATTCCTGACGCCATATACGACACGTAAACACTGATGTTCAAGTTGACAGTACAACTATACAGTCGAGGTCAGCATGACCTGTCCTATCGAGCGAAGGCAGTAATCAGGTCAGCGCTTGGTGACATTTTGTAGTACAGGCATTGTTTATGTCAAGCAGAATTACAGAGCTGAATACTTTGAAGGCCATAAACTGTTTTGTTGTTGCAGTGTTGTTGAACATAAAAGTGCATAGATTTCATCGCTGGATCTTCTAATATGCTCAAAAATTTGAACAGTGTAATAAGATAAATCAAAGATTTAAGATTGATTAAAAGTGGCACTTATTGTGATTAAAAAGCTGTACCATTAATGTAAAAGCTGAGCATACTTTACAACACATTTCAACCGCAACACATCTCAGTATTTAATATATGCATTTATGTTTTATATGTATTTATGTTACATGTTATTTGTTTATATGTATAGTTGTTTATATGTCCGTGGGCGGTTGGTGAGGTGACTAGGACAAGAAATACCGAGTAACATTGGTCTTGTACTAGTGTTCTGTAGGGGCAAATTTCTTAATTGAAATTTGCATGCGACATCTGTTGCAATATCTGTTAGCTGTAACGAAACTGTCCCTATTGTTGTTTTTGTAATATTTTTCCTGTTTTTTAGTTTTGTTTTGATTTGTTTGAATTTGTTGGTCTTATCTTTCCTTTCATTCAGTTCTCTACACCCTTATGTTTATACTCTGTAACGTCATTTGTTTTGCTTAGTATATTGCAGTTATCATCACAGATTCTGTGATTATTTACTTACTTCAGTTCCTTATATTTAATTTAATTTGATTTCTGCGAGTGTTCTCATATTGTCTTTTCTTGTTTGTCCTTGTTAATCTCTTTGGTTGACAGATAATATGAGGTATATTTGAATACACTTATATGATAGTACAGGCCAGTACTTTATTATTATTATTACTGTACAAGGAAGTATACAAGACCTGTATAAGTCTTGTCTCCCACAGTGATTGGGATAGAAAGATATTATTTTCCACAGGTACTCAAGTGATCATTTGTTTCATGATAAACAAGATAACCATATAAGGTCTTTGACTAAGACTAAGAGAGTGAAATAAAATGAAGTGAGTATACAAGTCTATAGTACAGACTTGTCTCCCATTAAAGTGGGATAAGGAAATTTATTTACTTTTTCAGGTTACTGATTTCATAAGACAGGATGGCTAATTTAGATTACTTTTTCCAGCAAGGGTTAAACCCCTATAAGGTCTTTGACTAAGACTAAGAGAGTGAAATAAAATGAAGTGAGTATACAAGTCTATAGTACAGACTTGTCTCCCATTAAAGTGGGATAAGGAAATTTATTTACTTTTTCAGGTTACTGATTTCATAAGACAGGATGGCTAATTTAGATTACTTTTTCCAGCAAGGGTTAACCCTTGGTAAGTCTGGTAAAGAATTGGAAGAATATTCATCTGCTCAATTTGCCATTGCATTAAAATCAGAAGAGAAAAAACAAAAAGATGAGAATTAATGGAAAGCAGAAATTGAACAAAAGAAAATAGATGCTGAGAATTTCAGATTGCAGATGCAAGCTGAAGAAAGAAAACTTCACATAGAAGAAAAAAAATTAGAAGCTGCTGCTGAGTAGAAAAAAGCTGCTGCTGAAGAGAGAAAACTTCAAATAGAAGAAAAAAAATTAGAAGCTGCTGCTCAAGCTACTGCTGAGGAGAAAAAAGCTGCTTCTGAGGAGAGAAAACTTCGAATGGAAGAAAAAAGATTAGAAGCTGAAGAGAGAAAAGCAATAAGGGAACATGAATTTGAGTTAGAGAAATTGAAATTGACAAGTATGAGTATTGTTAATCAGGCATCTAGTGGTAATGGTAAACCCTTTACTTACAAGGTCAAGGTACCAGCGTTCAACTCCGCCAGTGACGATATAACATTCTGGCTTGATAGATTTGAACGTGCTTGTCGATCTCATAATGTGGATAAATCACAGTATGTGAATCAGTTGTCTATAAATCTAAAAGGTGGTTCTCTGACTAAGTTAAGTTTAGTTGAAGAGGCCGACAAGGACAATTACGATGTTGTCAGGGCGGCCCTGATAAGGAAATATCAGTTGACTGAGGAAGGTTACCGACTTTTGTTTAAGACAATGAGACCTGAGGCAGGTGTAGAATTCTCAGAATTCGTTGAAAAAACACGTCTTACATTTACACGATGGATTGAATTATCCAAAACAGAAAAAACATTTGAGGCTCTTATGGATTTATTGCTCAGAGGCAAGATCATGTCTTCTGTGAATAAACCATTACTTGAATTCCTACATGAGCGTAAACCCAGTACACTAAAACAAATGCAAGAATATTGTGACCAATACGTCACGGCACACCCTGACGTAACTCTTAGCAACACTAAGGTTAAAGAGGGTATGCCAGCTGCTTCAGCGACACAATACAATCATAATTACTCACATAAGTTTCAAGGAGCTCAAAACAAATTTGACAAAAAGGCTAATTGGAATAGTTATCAAAACCAAGGTAACCAGTCGAATCAGGGTTCTTCTTCGAAGAACTGGAATCAGGCTGACAGTCCTCGATACAGGGGTGGCCATAATTACAGAAATTTCCGCAAAGGAAGTCACTATAGGAACTACCCAAGTTTTCCTTCATGGAAACAACAAAACCAACATTACAGAGATACTCATTATAATGAGCATGATGATTATGATCATGAACATTATGATTCAAACCCAAACAGGGGTTATAACAGAGGAAATAATAATAACTATAGAGGTTATTGTCGTGGAATATTCTAATCCACATATATAAATTATCAAGTAAATATAAAGCCTAATAAATACATATAATAAATAAAGGAAGAAGAATGGTAAAGAACAGTGCTGTCACAATGACTGTACTCGAAATCCCCTTGTTTTCTACTGCGTATGCAAATTGTAACGTTTCACGTTGATATTAAAGGCCTTCTGCAACATACACGCGTTTCCCAAACACACAATAAAATGTGCTGCCTTTCTAAGAAAAACCTTGAAATATGCAAGTTGACCTAAATTTTAAATTCCATTCATGTCTTTTTCTACACTATGTTACCAAGATCAAAAGACAGATGGACAAAAGGATAGCGAGAAGGGAGAGGCAGAAAGCCGAACACTAAACACGCTTCGCGCGATACACAAATGCTGCCATCACGCGTGTAAGACTACATGCACTAACTTTTTTTTCAGACGGACAGTGATAAATTCACTACCCTTCCCAGAGTTAGGTTTTAAAATCATAAAAAACGCTTATTAGGAAAGATAACATTATATGGGTTTACGTTTGAAAACATTACAGTACCCAGACAGCACATCTTCGAAACAGGAGGTAGAAGGAATTGCATATTTTGAACGCAGCCACGTAGCTCTTTTAAATATGGATATTTGGGTTCCTTAGGGCTTGCTGACAAAGAATATGTAAAACGTTACGCAAATAGTCCAGGAATTAATAAATTATAACCAAAATAAAATAGTGGGGATGCCTGACAGCATGGAATCATTTCTGCTCATAAAATTTTTTTATAACGTGTTTGAAAAAAAATCTTACGTTACAGAATTAGCCTACCATGTAAACTCCAAATTGATTGGAGCGCAACAAATGAAAGACTAACCACGATTGGTCGGGCTATAAATACTATCTTTCGTTGTTAGGGGAGACGTGAAAAGGTAACATTTTTTCAAACACTTGTCGAAACGTGGCCTCATTGGCTAGACTCGCTGATATACTCACTTAGGAGCGTTAGTTCGAGACCACTAGTGCAAATAATCTTGATAAAGCAACAGTGCGTTGAAGCCAGCTCATATTTGTGTTAAATAAAAGCCTGGAACATAAGCAGATGGGAATTTGTGCCAGTAATTGTGCCAGAATTCATTGCTAATCAACGTATCTGTGTTTATTTCCATGAAATTGTGGTAAGCTTGAACCATTCAGTATCTTTTAATGAAAATTGAATGTAAATTGTTAATTTATGCCTGTATATATATGTGTAGTTCAGTGGCAAACAGGAGATAAAGCCTATAATGCTCCAGCCTGAACAGAGGGTGTCGGAGGGAAGTAAAACGGCATGGAATGGCCAAATAGTACACTGACACCTGGATGATTGATTAGACAGAAATAATGCTGGAAGTGCAGAGGCGTGGTAACCATTAAGGAGGTAAATACTGGTATAAAGTATTTCAGATGAAGCTGACAGTTGGCCTAACGCTATGAACTCAATGTTTGTGTTGTATTGTGCTCAGTGTAGAACTAGAGTATCAATTAGTTATGAAGTAGAAGGTACATCCTTCTTGTTTACAGGGACCGTGGTCTTGATGGTACTGAGCAGCACCTGGTCAGAGCTTTGCTGAATCCAGAGTCGGACAGCATACTCCTTGGTCTTTTTAGCTATCAGTGAGGTGTCTCCAGAGCCCAGGGGAGAATTCGAGCAGAGGAGTCCTTTCCTGCCACCATCACGCAAGATAAGCTGATTTGGCCAGCTGAGCTCAACATTATGCCCCCTCATCTTGAAAGGACTTTGTAAAAATAACATTCAGAGGGGAATTTAATTGTCTTAATATCAGGAACTGAAAACATCTCCAATACTAGTCCCAAAAGACAAACTATTGAAGTCATGATGACAAATACCCACAGAGCTTGAACAAAACAAAACCAGTATTACCTCATATTACCACTACACAACTGACACACATAGGATATTTTAATAATATATGTCACTACAATATTCATATTGATAAAGTCTGTACATATACTTGTAATTAAAATTGATTGTGATTCCTGGTTCCTTTGTATTTGAATCAGGACACATATACCTTTATGATAACCATGAATACATATTGTTATTTGAAAAGTTATCAGTGACTCCTTAAGATATTCTCATAGAGTATTATATGTATGTGAGTGTCACAGTGTTGTCAAGAGTAGTGGATTAAATTAAATTGTTTATCTGTCTGTTGTTGTGACTTACACTTCATCATACACATACCCTAGACACATAACGTAGTCATCACACTATTCCAGAATAATTCTGACTGAGATATATAGATATGTGGTAGCAAGTAAGGTTATCTATAATACACTACTCTTAATAGATATAGATACCTTCACAGCTGATCTCAGTCAGTACACTAAGTCCCCTATAAATATTTATAACATCCCACTTCACCACAGTTATAATAATCGAGGTAGATCACAATACAAAAGACATAAATTTCATTACCAGGCTAACTCTGCACAGCAAGAGCTCCATGAAGCCGGTAATCAAAATAATGATAAGAAAGATTCTAATAATGTAGGATGTTCTGCTTTTGATTTTGGTAGAGCATCTCAGGGCTCCCAATGCAAAACATTATTCGATCCAACCACAGTTTCTACTTTAAGCTGTGGTCATCCTCTTCCCGCTCTTCCTGCGTCAGTCGCGCATGATGGAAGAGGCACTCTTGTCTTCAATAGAGGTCTAGTAGAGGGTACTCCGGTATCAATTCTTTTCGATTCGGGGTGCACTACCATTGGTGTGAGGCAGTCACTCGTAGATCCTTCTCGAGCCACTGGCAAAGTAATCAAATGCATAACATTTGGTGGCACATTGGAGAAGTACTCTACTGCCATTATCAATATTGCTACTCCCTTCTTTACAGGAGATGTGCACGCATGTCTTCTGCCGAATCCGATCGCTGATCTTATCATCGGTCGCATTCATGGAGTGAAAGAATGTACTCCGCAACAAATTGCTGAGTGGGAAAATAGAAATACGCATGCTGCTAATGCTGTAGTCACTAGAGCTCAAGCTCTTAACATGCCTCAATCTTCGCCTTCTGAAGATAATGATGCGCAGAACCAAGATGATCCCTTGGAAATTTCTCGCGACTCATTTATAAAAAAGCAAGAAGATGATCCTACTCTAAAAAAATTCTTCACGCTAGCAACAAAAAGTGATCCGAATAAAGATACAAATCGTAAATCTTGGATTACGATGAAGAATGGCGTACTTGTACGTATGGTACAAGACTCTGCTAGGTCCATTCATTCTCACATTCTTGTGCCCAAAAATATGAGAGTTAAAATCTTACAGCACGCTCATGATTCTCAGTGTGCTGGGCATATGGGTTTTTCCCGTACTAAATCTAGAGTTCTTGCGTCTTTCTTTTGGCCTTTTGTGAACAGGGACATACGAATCTATTGTCGATCTTGTAGGGTATGTCAAGAAGTTAAATCCAAAGTTCCACGCCATGCTGCACCTATTCAGGCTGCAGATATTCCAATTCGACCATTTCAAAAAATGGCGATAGACATCATTGGTCCATTTAAGATAAAGTCTGCTAGAGGACACCAATTTATCTTGACGTGTGTTGATATGTGCACACGTTGGCCAGAGGCTGTTCCTCTAAAGAGCATAACTACTGCTGATATTGCAGATGCTCTTTGGCTAATATTTTCTCGTCTGGGATTTCCAGCAGAAATATTATCAGACCATGGTACCCAACTCATATCGGATACCATGTCTCAAGTAATGGCGACTCTACAGATAGAGAGATCTCTGAGTAGTATTTATCATCCTATGTCTAATGGGATGGTAGAACGTCTGAATAGCACTCTCAAAAGCCTATTAGGAAAGATAACTGAAGATCATCCTCAAGAATGGGACAGGGTTTTACCCGCGGCTCTCTTTGCATACAGAGAGGTCGCCAACGAACATACGGGATTTTCTCCCTTTGAACTTGTCTTTGGTGCGAAACCACAAGGTCCTATGTCCTTACTTCATGACCTTATAACTGCTGATAATATTGTCGATGACACAAAATCCTCTTACGAATATGTCATTGCGCTTAGACACAAGATTATTGAAGCATGCAAATTGGCAACTGCTTCTTCTGAATTTGCGAAACAGAAGGCAAGGCAATTTGCCAATAAGAAGAGATGCTTGCGACAACTTTGTCTGGGTGACAAAGCATTTGTCTTGCTACCTTGTAGGGAAAACAGACTTCTTATTTCTTGGAAAGGTCAGTACGATGTAATATCAAAAGTTTCCGATGTTGACTAAATCGTCGATATTGACGGGAAGCATAAAACCTTCCACATCAACATGCTTACGGAATTCCATGAACGTCCGGATTATTTACAACCTGTTTTCCAGGCAACGGACGATTCTCCAGTCCCACATGGACATTACTCATCACTGTCAGTAATACAGGATGAGGAAACGAGTTTCTCGGATGTGAATCTCCCTTTTCCGATGATTCCACTTCATTCTAATGAATCATGGAAAGATGTTACGGTCTCTCCCGAGTTATCTCTAGAACAGAAACAAGTTTCTATTATGTTACAACAATTCCAGGATGTCCTTACTGACATTCCTGGTCAAACTGATGTCATTGAACATGACATTATACTTACTGACCATAATCCTATAAGAGTCAGACCGTATCCTATCCCAATACATTTTCAAGCACAGGTTGAGAAAGAGTTGGATGAGATGATAGATTTGAAAATAATTGAACCATCCACATCAGCATATTCTTCGCCGATGGTTATTGTACAGAAAAAAGACAATAACATATGTCTTTGCGTTGATTATCGCAAATTGAACCAAGTGACGAAATTTGATGCTGAACCTATGCCTTTACTAGAAGAGCTACTTACTAGACTATCGAAATCTCATTTCTTCACTAAACTTGATTTGTCTAAGGGGTATTGGCAAGTTCCACTATCCGAACACGCCAAACCGTTTACTGCTTTTTCGACACCTAGGGGTCTATTCCAATGGAATTTCATGCCTTTCGGTCTTATGAACGCCCCTGCAACATTCGTACGCATGATGCGTCGAATCCTATCTCATCGCTCAGATGTCATTGCATATCTTGATGACATCTGTCTTTTCAGTGATACTTGGGAAGATCACTATAACGGGTTAAATGAACTATTGTCTATCTTATGCGAGCATAACCTGACAGCGAAACCATCTAAAGCCTGTATTGGTTTTAGCGAAATATCTTTCTTAGGTCACTGTGTTGGTCATGGTTTCCTAAAAACAGAGGACCATAATACAAGTAAGATACTTAACATTTCTATTTCTAAGACTAAAAAGCAAGTGCGAAGTCTCTTGGGTCTAATACAATTTTGTGGACGATTCATCCCGAATCTGTCCTCGATTGTAGCGAAATGTTTTTTGTTTTGAGGGGAGAAGGTGTAAGTATGACAGACTTGATGGAAGAATAAAAGATAATCTCTAGAGGAAACTCTTCCAGACTGCAAGTTGAATGCACAGTCTCTCCTCGGGAATTAGTCCACTCAAAAAAACTTTCTAAGAGAATTCTGGTGAAACTAAACAGGATATTCTCTAGGCGATAAATTTTTTATCCGATATCCTACAAAGGACTATGTATAGTACATATAGATGGATAAGAGATTTGGTGCCCAGCCACATTAAAAATATCCCGACCCAATAGTGTTTATTAATTATGGCTCTGCCCCCAGGGTGTAGATTTATGTTATTAAAACTATACAACCCAATTAAATATTACAAAGAAAATAACAACAGACTCGGTTATGTAAAGTTTACAAAAATGAAAATAGAATCTCACAATATATTCAAATATACAACTAGCTATATGTTCCCTAATCTATGAATGGTTCTGATCCATGTCAGAATTAATTTTTAATCATAGGACAATGGGAATATTCTGTAGTGGTTCTGCTGGCATGTTCAGATACTCATCTCAGATGCTGAATTTATGTAGTCTTGTTGCCAAGGTTCAATATGTCAAAGCACTCCAGGTCCAGCAAGGTCTTTTGGATTTCGGAGGATGGCAAGTTGCTTTCTCCGTCTTGACTCAGGGCGCATCACCAGCTGGGATGGATTAAGTCTGCCCTTGAGAACACTGCTTATGGTTTAGTCTTCTGGTATGACAACCTGATATGACAACCTGGTAGGACTGGATTGACAAACAATTGAAGCGCCATTAGTAATCTTGCCAGAGAAGTCATTTCCCATATCTGCTGGACGCTAATCGTCCATCAGAAATCTAACAAACATTCATAGCTAACATCAATAACAAAGTACTATTTATTATCTATAAAGTACTATAGCATAACTGATGTTATAAGCAAACAGGTGGATCTAAACCTATATCTGGCTTCCAGCTTGTTTACTGCAGTGATATTCAACATATGGGCTGTTAGCTTTACCAACTGTGAAGTTTGGGGCAGTGGTCATCAAAAGTTTGAGAACCACTGGTCTACATTGTGCCCATAGAGCAGTAAATTCAATGTGGGGTCACTGTCAACAATGGTTTGAGAACCACTGGGTAATAGTTTTCTATTCTTCTGTAACATGTTGGGGTGTCATTGCTGCCAAGGTTTGAGAACCACTGAATTACAAGTCAGTCAACATATTCATTTATAAAATTGGCTACAGTGCTGTTGCCCATCCTTACATAGTTCTATGTTTATGTGATAGGCATTCATATACCTTGATAATACCATCATAACACAGGATACATGTACATTAACACATTAAAACATAATAAGGATATTTGCAGAAATCAGTTCAGGATTAAAATATGACAAGGATAATCATGGCTGAAATCATACAGTAGAATTTAGTAGAAATCATTCAGTATAAAACAGGACAAGGGTAGTTCATACATGAAACTTTCAGTATACATAATGTTGTTGTCTCCTGTACAAAATCAAGGATATTAATTTCTGTCACAGTGAAAAACAAAAGATACTGACATGATATGTTGCAGATAAACATATGATTAATTCATGTTATTCATATAACAATATTAGATCACTTACTCGCTGCGCTCACAACCACTGCTGTTTAAAATGACCGTTTCCCCTCTGCAATTAATTTCTAGACCAGACTATCTTGTCCAGGCCGGTCTGCTGCTAGCGAGAGAATGGGCTTACCAGACTATGCCTTGAAAATCGCGCCTAATTTCTCCAGGTTTCAGTTTGGTTGCTGAGGTCAAAGGTCAAACGACAATATACTGCTGCCTATCCATTGGCTAAACTGTAATTATTCAGGGCGCGGTGTAAAAGTTCACAGCGGTAAAAGGTCACAGTGGTTTGCTGGTAACCTCGATTTAAGAAAAAGGAATTTATTTTCCGAAGCAAATGGGAGATCTCCTGATGTGTATTTACGCGTGGTAGAGATTCTAGAGAATTTAGAGAGAAGGAATGTTTTGGTATGAGAAAAGATTGACAGAGAGAAAAGAAGGCGAATACACTTCGTGACATAGGCCCCCTTTTAAAAGTTATGCCTACGGCTAACTTAAGTTGAGCCGACTATTCTCTTCTGTCTGCTAATACCTTCCTGTTTCATATCTCTTGTTAATTCAATCTCAGTGTTTCCTCTTTTTCCTCTGTCAAACGGTATGCCTGTAATCCACACATGTCTATCCGTTTCCTCATTGTCAAGGAGTTGAGGTATGTTAAGCAATCCTGCTCGTAAAATCTTCCCTCTTTATGTTCCTCCTTGTGGACCCTACATTGTAGCTTGCCTCCTGGCAAAGAGCTTGCATTAAAGCCTACACTCTGCTTGCAATGCGGTCTATAGCAAATAGTTTTGCATGATGAGGTTGCCAACCTCATACACAACCTTATTTTAGTCATATTACTTGACCTGCCTAAGGACACATACCTATCTCCCCAGGTATGAGAGCGTGTATGTTCTTCTTTCGCTGTTTCTCCAGTGACAGAGAAAGATAAGTCCACCAGTTGTTCCTGCCCACCAGGTACCAAGGAAATTTGAACCCGCTTCACTTTCTGATCCCAGATAGTGGGTGAGGTTATCGGAACTGACTGAAGACTAAGTGCTTGAGGCTCATGTTCCTCTTTAGCCGTTTCTCCTGTGTTAAAGGAAGATATTCCTGAAACATATTTCATCCCACCAGGTACCAAGGAAATTTGGACCCGCTTCACTTTCTGATCCCAGAGAGTGGGTGAGGTTATCGGAACTGAGTGAAGTCTTAGTGCTTGAGGGTCCTGTTCCTCTACAGCTGCTTCTCTCATGTTAAAGGAAGATATTTCTGAAACATGTTTCATCCCACCAGGTACCAAGAAACTCTGGCCCGGCTTCACTTTCTGCACGCAGTTAGTGGGTGAGACTATCAAAACTTGTTCAGAATTAAGTGCACTGGGGTGGTCAATCCCTTTGCACTCTTCCAACTTTTCAGTGAAAATATTGGAAGATGAGTTAGGCATTGGAGTCTCCATAGCCTGTTCAGTCACGCCGTCTCTGGATCGTGCTGAGTCTCCTAAGATGATATATTTCCCTCCTTGAGGTATGGGGTAAATTCGTTCATCTAATATTGCGGCCTTTACTTTGCCGTTTACAAAGTTCGACCTAACTTCTACATAAGCTAAAGGCAAAATCATCCTTCTGTTGTTTATCATGGGTGCTGTTACCTCAACATCCTCTTCGGTGACTTGATCAGGGTCGACGACAGAGGCTGAGACAAGGGCATCACACCCAAGACCTTGATAATACAAACAGGTGATTTCTTCTCCATTTACTGTGGCAGTCTCCACATTTTGAGAATCCCTGTATCCACTCCGGGCCTTCGTCAAGTTCCCATCCATGGTAGGGACCTTAGCTTTGTATGAAGTCTGTGGGTTTGGGTCTCGGCGCCTACAGTCTAACTGATGTAGGGTGGCCGACAGGTGATGCTCAAGAACATCCCTTCCCTTCCCATAGGGTTGCGTAATCCTTTTCTGTTGAGTGATCCTATTTTTGGTTGAGCGCAGCAATCCTATTTACCAGGTTTTTGGTGCGGTTGTTTTCAGTATGCCTGTTGTGAGTTTTTGCTGAGGATGAGGAAGGTCTCTTCAGATTATTTGCACAGCTGTGCTTAATCTTGTTTTCAGGACAGTCTAGAGGTCTCTGTTTAGATATCCTAGCCTCTGCTCTGTCTGAGCCTGAATTCTGAGACATAGACTTGGCTTCATGTGGTGCAGTTATATTTACCGCTGAGGGTGGTGATGCAACTGGCAAAGGAGTGGCATGATGAGTATTCCTAGATTCAAGTTTATCCCTGGATTCCATTTTTGTAGGTTGAAACTGAGTTTCCATTTCTTGCAGTTCTTCCTTACACTGGAGGGATTTTTCTTGTCTTTGTCTCTCATGTTCCACATTCTCTTCCTTGCATTTTGCTCTCCATTCGTTCTGTTGCCCCATTATGCTCATGAAACATTCTACCTGTTCCGAGACATAATTTTCCAGCAAACTTCCCGAGAAGCCAGATAATTTTCCAATCTTATATGATTGCGCTGTCCATTTCTTCAGTCCTTCTATCTCATCCATTTTAACAGCAGTGGTTTTGCTGAGCGAGTATGAGATCTCTAACTCACTATCAAATAAATACAGGCCTAAATACTTTCTATAGCCGTAACTAAACTAAAGTATTTTAACAACCTATGTTATTTAAAACCAGCATACATAAAATATAACTTAAATATTAGTTAACAACATGTAACTAATAACCAGCAGTACCACCAAGAATAGTTTTCATATCATAACTAAAATCTGTTTTTCTTGTAAAAATTTATGTGTAATTTAGTCTAGGGTAATTTATATGTCCCCTCTTTAATCTAATCCTAGACTTGGACACCAATAAGTGACAAGTACCTACAGCAGTAGTGGTCTAGGAAAGATAAGAGTTTTCATATCTCAGACAAGTGTCTAAATATGAAAAAAGTAGATCCCGGACACGAGCGTCCCAGTGTAGCGAAATGTTTTTTTGTTTTGAGGGGAGAAGGTGTAAGTATGACAGACTTGATGGAAGAATAAAAGATAATCTCTAGAGGAAACTCTTCCAGACTGCAAGTTGAATGCACAGTCTCTCCTCGGGAATTAGTCCACTCAAAAAAAACTTTCTAAGAGAATTCTGGTGAAACTAAACAGGATATTCTCTAGGCGATAAATTCTTTATCCGATATCCTACAAAGGACTATGTATAGTACATATAGATGGATAAGAGATTTGGTGCCCAGCCACATTAAAAATATCCCGACCCAATAGTGTTTATTAATTTTGGCTCTGCCCCCAGGGTGTAGATTTATGTTATTAAAACTATACAACCCAATTAAATATTACAAAGAAAATAACAACAGACTCGGTTATGTAAAGTTTACAAAAATGAAAATAGAATCTCACAATATATTCAAATATACAACTATATGATATGTTCCCTAATCTATGAATGGTTCTGATCCATGTCAGAATTAATTTTTAATCATAGGACAATATGAATATTCTGTAGTGGTTCTGCTGGCATGTTCAGATACTCATCTCAGATGCTGAATTTGTGTAGTCTTGTTGCCAGGGGTTCAATATGTCCCAGCACTCCAGGTCCCGCAAGGTCTTTTTAGGGTTTCGGAGGATGGCAAGCTGCTTTCTCCGTCTTGACTCAGGGCGCATCACCAGCTGGGATGGATTAAGTCTGCCCTTGAGAACACTGCTTATGGTTTAGTCTTCTGGTATGACAACCTGGTATGACAACCTGGTAGGACTGGATTGACAAACAATTGAAGCGCCATTAGTAATCTTGCCAGAGAAGTCATTTCCCATATCTGCTGGACGCTAATCGTCCATCAGAAATCTAACAAACATTCATAGCTAACATCAATAACAAAGTACTATTTATTATCTATAAAGTACTATAGCATAACTGATGTTATAAGCAAACAGGTGGATCTAAACCTATATCTGGCTTCCAGCTTGTTTACTGCAGTGATATTCAACATATGGGCTGTTAGCTTTACCAACTGTGAAGTTTGGGGCAGTGGTCATCAAAAGTTTGAGAACCACTGGTCTACATTGTGCCCATAGAGCAGTAAATTCAATGTGGGGTCACTGTCAACAATGGTTCTAGAACCACTGGGTAATAGTTTTCTATTCTTCTGTAACATGTTGGGGTGTCATTGCTGCCAAGGTTTGAGAACCACTGAATTACAAGTCAGTCAACGTATTCATTTATAAAATTGGCTACAGTGCTGTTTCCCATCCTTACATAGTTCTATGTTTATGTGATAGGCATTCATATACCTTGATAATACCATCATAACACAGGATACATGTACATTAACACATTAAAACATAATAAGGATATTTGCAGAAATCAGTTCAGGATTAAAATATGACAAGGATAATCATGGCTGAAATCATACAGTAGAATTTAGTAGAAATCATTCAGTATAAAACAAGATAAGCGTAGTTCATACATGAAACTTTCAGTATACATAATGTTGTTGTCTCCTGCACAAATCAAGGATATTAATTTCTGTCACAGTGAAAAACAAAAGATACTGACATGATATGTTGCAGATAAACATATGATTAATTCATGTTTTCAAATAAACAATATTAGATCACTTACTCGCTGCGCTCACAACCACTGCTGTTAAAATTGGACCGTTTCCCCTCTGCAATTAATTGCCTAGACCAGACTATCTTGTCCAGGCCGGTCGCTGCCTAGCGAGAGAATGGGCTTACCAGACTATGCCTTGAAAATCGCGCCTAATTTCTCCAGGTTTCAGTTTGGTTGCTGAGGTCAAAGGTCAAAAGACAATATACGGCTCTCCTATCCATTGGCTAAACTGTAATTATTCAGGGCGCGGAAGTTCACAGCGGTAAAAGGTCACAGTGGTTTGCTGGTAACCTCGATTTAAGAAAAAGGAATTTATTTCCCGAAGCAAATGGGAGATCTCCTGATGTGTATTTACGAGTGGTAGAGATTCTAGAGAATTTAGAGAGAAGGAATGAATTTGTATGAGAAAAGATAGACAGAGAGAAAAGAAGGCGAATACACTTCGTGACATCGATCATGTCACCTCTTTCTTTATTGCTAAAGAAAGGGTCTCCTAATATAGTCCATTGGACTCAAAAATGTCAATCCTCTTTGGATAAAATTAAAACTATGTTTTCTACTTCACCTATTTTAGTGTTACCTACTAAAGATAAGACATTTATTCTTCGTAGTGACGCTTCATCCACAGGGATTGGAGCAGCACTAATGCAAGAGTACTCTGGAACTCTGCACCCTGTGATGTATATTTCTCGAAAACTAAATGCCGCAGAGAAGAATTACTCGGTCCTAGACCGTGAATTATTGGCTATGGTTTGGTCAATCCTTAAACTTCAAAGATTTCTTCTTGGCGCGCATTTCATTGTGGAAACTGACCAGAAAGCTCTTACAGCTATTCAGAGTAAAAATCTGAAGAGCGCGAGATCAACGCGATACCCGATTGCTCTTCAGCATTTTCATTTTTCGGTGTGAGCTATCCATGGGTCAGAAAATGTGATGGCAGACATCTTGTTTAGATGCCCACATGATTCCACCTAACTGTTAGATCCTGAGATTTCTAACATATATAACTTTACTACAGTTTTTTCCCTATGTTAAAATGGGTACACATATGTAATATAGCATATATTGATTGTATCACTACTTAGCGGTTCATTGATGCATATTCACCGCTGGTCTTTTGATGTTCTTCTTCTTTGGTAATCATGATTTTAAGATACCTAAGATGAAATATTTTGGATAATCTGTATATCTCAGTCAGAATTATTCTGGAATAGTGTGATGACTACGTTATGTGTCTAGGGTATGTGTATGATGAAGTGTAAGTCACAACAACAGACAGATAAACAATTTAATTTAATCCACTACTCTTAACAACACTGTGACACTCACATACATATAACACTCTATGAGAATATCTTAAAGAAGTCACTCGTAACGTTTCAAATAACAATATGTATTCATTACTGGCATGAATGAATATGTGTCCTGATTCAACTACAAGGGAACCAGGAATCACAATCAATTTAAATTACAAGTTATGTACAGAATGTATTTAATATGAATATTGTAGTGACATATATTATTACAAATGTTCTATGTGTGTCAGTTGTGTAGTAGTAAATTGAGGTAATACTGGTTTTGTTTTGTTCAAGCTCTGTTGGTATTTGTCATCATGACTTCAATATTTTGTCTTTAGGGACTAGTATTGGAGATGTTCACAGTTCCTGATTTTAAGACAAGTAAATTCCCCTCTTAATGTTAATTTTACAAAGTCAGTTCAAGATGAGGGGACATAATGTTGAGCTCAGCTGGCCAAGTTAGCTTATCTGGCGTGATGGCGGCAGGAAAGGACTCCTCTGCTCGAATTCTCCTCTGGGCTCTGGAGACACCTCACTGATAGCTAAAAGGACCAAGGAGTATGCTGTCCGACACTGGATTCAGCAAAGCTCTGACTAGGTGCTGCTCAGTACCATCAAGACCACTGTCCCTGAAATCAAGAAGGATGTACCTTCTACTTCATAACTAACTTAAACTCTCTTGTTACACTGATCACAACACAGCACAAACATTGAGTTCAGAGCATTAGGCCAACTGTCAGCTTCATTTGAAATACTTTATTCCAGTATTACCCTTCTTAATGGTTACTACGCCTCTGCAATTCCAGCATTATTTCTTTCTATTCAATCATCCAGGTGTCAGTGTACTGTTTGGCCATTCCATGCCGTTTTACTTCTCTCCGACACCCTCTGTTCAGGCTGGAGCATTACAGGCTTTACCTCACGTTGGCCACTGAACTACACATATATATACAGGCATAAATCAACAATTCACATTCAATTTTCATTAAAAGATATTGAATGGTTCAAGCTTACCACAATTCATACGAATAAACACAGATACGTTGATTAGCAATGAATTCTGGCACAAACTGGCACAAATTCCCATCTGCTTATCTTCCAGGCTTTTATTTAGCCAAATATAAGCTGGCTTCAACGCACTGATGCTTTATCAATCTTATTTAAACAAGTGGTTTCGAACTAACGCTCCCAAGTGTGTATATCAGCGAGTCTGACCAATGAGCCCCGTTTCGACAAGTGTTTGAAAAAATGTTACCTTTCCCCGTTTCCCCTAACAACCAAGATAGTATTTATAGCCCGACCAATCGTGGTTAGGCTTTCATTTGTTGCGCTCCAATCAATTTGGGGTTTACATGGTAGGCTATTTCTGTAACGTAAATTTTTTTCAAACACGTTAAAAAAAAATCTTATGAGCAGAAATGATTTTATGCTGTCAGGCACCCCCAATATTTTATTTTGGGTATAATTTATTAATTCCTGGACTATTTGCGTAACGTTTTACATATTATTTGTCAGCAAGCCCTAAGGAACCCAAAAATACAAATTTAAAGGAGCTACGTGGCTGCATTCAAAATATGCAATTTCTTCTACCTCCTGTTTCGAAGATGTGCTGTCTGGGTACTGTTATGTTTTCAACCGTAAACCCATCTAATGTTATCTTTTCTAATAAGAGTTTTTTATGATTTATAAACCTAACTCTGGGAAAGGGTAGTGTATTTTATCACTGTCCGTCTGAAAAAAAAATTAGTGCATGTAGACTTACACGCGTGATGGCCGCATTTGTGTATCGCCCGACGCGTGTTGCATGCGTTCCTGATTTTCAGCCCCTCCCCTCTCTTTCTCCTTTCGTCCATCTGTTCGTTAGCTTTGGTAACGTAATATACTTAATGTTAGGCTTAATTTGTTGTTATTTGTTTATCGACTGACTTGATGACGTATGATGCCATTTTATGTTTTTCTTGTATGTAAATAAATATATACATATATTATTTACTGGATCAGCTTCTATTCTTTACTATACTTACTTTATGTCGTCTGTATAGTGGTGTCTGTGGTCGTTTTTTTATACACCTTATCTCCTTGTATTTAAAGGAAGTCAGAGGAGGGTGAGATTATAGCCAGTTTGACGTCACGAAGCGGCAAGGGCGAGTCAAAACCTGATTCTATCCCTTGAGCCAATAGTCTCATCTGTCCACAGGCCTGTCATTTTCCATCTAAATTCTATCTTCTCAGACTTTCTCATACTAGGGTCTTGCTTTCATTCAGGCACACTCTATAAAAGTAAAACCACTTCGTGACAGTAATATTGTTCCGCCTGCACTTATCTGCCTCCCACAATATTGTGACCATGTTTTCCTGGCGTAATGTCTTCCGCCAAGATGTCTACCCCGACAGATTATCCGATTATCGCCTTTATCTGCGTGCCTCCGCCAGACAGATGTCTGGTCAGACAATGTTGTCTTCTTTCATCGTACGCACAATACAAGCTTGTGTCAACACGGTCCTCAGCTTTTCACTGGGGTCAAATGTTAGACCGACACGTTTCAAAGGGTGGTCAGACTGAGAGAAAGAGATAAGCGGGTGACCGGTATAATTGCCTGGTATTATCGCATTTACCTTGCGGAACGTAAACAATTCTGCGTGTAAAGCAGATACATCCATAGGGGAGTAGAGTGTTAGAGACTTCACCCTACTAGATTCAGCACAGAGAGTAAAATAATGAACGAAAGGGCAAAAATTATGCCCAAAAAAAGCGATGAGTGAGAGAAGAGAAAAAAATAAGAAAAAAGTGATACATGGCTGTCTGTCTGTCTTTATGTCTGTCTGTCTGTCTTTCTTTATGTCTGTCTGTTTTTCTGTCTATCTGTCCCTTTCTTTCTTTATTTGTCATCATATTCTCCATTGCTGTTATCTGTGAGTGTTGTGGATAGACTCAGCTAGCTGAGATTTTGGACAAGTCCTGGGATATCTAAGACCTCTAGAGCGACTTTCTTGCATATCTCACCTATACTAGCAAGCTGGCCTCCTGGTTCCTTTCATCTGGATATTCCTGATTAGAAAGCTGTGGGTTTATGACGGTCTGGCTAAACCAGATGGCCGGACCTTTGTGACAACTTTTCTGTGTTTCTGACGGTTTATGAGTTTTGATTGTTCGTTAGGAAAACATTAGAATGAGAAAGTCAAGGTTGTGGGAATTATGGAAGGATGGTTAAAGATGTGGCCTGACAAGGGAATTGACAGTAATATTGAGAGTGAGAGAGAGAGAGAGAGTGAGGGAGAGAGTGACACAGAGAGAGTAAGAGAGACACAGAGAGACAGAGAGAGACACAGAGAGACATACAGACAGACTGAAGACAGACAGAGAAAGAGAAGAAGAGAGAAAAATAGAAAAAAGTGAGGAGAGAAAAAGATATAGAGATATAAGGAGAGAAACAGAGAAAAATAAAAGAGAGAAAGAGGAAGAGACAGGGAGAGAAATAGATAGAAAGAGAAATATAAAGAGAAAGAAAGAGAAGGAACGAGAAATAAAAAGAGAGGGACAGAAAGGGAAAGAGAAATTATGGTCTGATAAGAGAATGAACGGTAATACAGGGAAAGTTACATTTCGAGAAGAGAATCGACAGTAATACTGAGAGAGGGAGAAGTTATTGTCTAATAGGAGGATGGGCTGTAGTATTGAGATGAGGAAGATATAGTTTGACAAGAGAATGGACTGTAACACTGACAGACAGTGTGGTGGTCGTGTCATCTCCCCAATCTGCATTAGTAGTCAGCGAGATTGTAATAACCAACGGGCTGATCACCCGTTTGCCAGACACTTCGATTACGGAAACAACGGCAAATGGGTTGATTTGCCACTGCCCTAAAGACACCACTAGGCGTGATGGGAAACAATGGCAAAGAAAACCTATCTGCTGTTGCCCTAAGACGCCACTAGGCGTAATGGCCACTGACTGCTTTGACGGTCGGTGGCTAAGGACAGAAGAAGAAGAAGAAGAGATTGTAATAAGTGGGCGAGAGTAGATTGTTATTGTTGTGGTAAAGTGGGATGTTATAAATATTTATAGGGGACTTAGAGTACTGACTGAGATCAGCTGTGAAGGTATCTATATCTAATAAGAGTAGTGTATTATAGATAACCTTACTTGCTGCCACATATGTATACCTCAGTCAGAATTATTCTGGAATAGTGTGATGACTACGTTATTTGTCTAGGGTATGTGTATGATGAAGTGTAAGTCATAACAACAACAGACAGATAAACAATTTAATTTATTCCACCACACTTGACAACACTGTGACACTCACATACATAAAACACTCTACGAGGATATCTTAAAGGAGTCACTGATAACTTTTCAAAGAACAATATGTATTCAGTGCTGTCATGAATGTATATGTGTCCTGATTCAAATACAAAGGGAACCAGGAATCACAATCAATTTTAATTACAAGTTATATGTACAGAATTTATTAATATGATTCTTGTAGTGACAAATATTATTAATAGTATCCTATGTGTGTCAGTTGTGTAGTAGTAATATGAGGTAATACTGGTTTTGTTTTGTTCAAGCTCTGTTGGTATTTGTCATCATGACTTCAATAGTTTGTCTTTGTTGGAACTAGTATTGGAGATGTTCTCAGTTCCTGGCATTAAAACAATGAAATTCCCCTCTTAATTTTAGTTTACAATGTCATTTTAAGATGGGGGTACATAATGTTGAGCTCCATGGCCACACTCTCTTATCTTTCGTGATGACTGCAGTACAAGACTCCTCTGCTCGATTACTTTAATGAGTTCTGGAGCCACCCCACTGGTTGCTATATGGACCAAGGAGTATGCTGTCTGCCTCTGGCTTCAGCAAAGCTCTGACCAGGTGCTGCTCAATAACTTTAAGACCACGGTCCCTGAAACAAGAAGGTTGTACCTCCTACTTCAGAACTATTTATACTGTATTTCTACACTGAGCACAATACATCACAAACATTGAGTTCAGAGCGTTAGGCCAACTGTCAGCTTCATCTGAAATACTTTATACCAGTATTTCCCTCCCTAATGGTTACTACGCCTCTGCAATTCCAGCATTATTTCTTTCTAGTCAATAATCTAGGTGTCAGTGTACTGTTTGGCCATTCCATGCAGTTTTACTTTCCTCCGACACCCTCTGTTCAGGCTGGAGCAATATAGGCTTTACATCATGTTCGCTACTGAACTACACATATATACAGGCATAAATTAACAATTTACATTCAATTTTCATTAAAAGATATTGAATATTTCAAGCTTACCACAATTCATAGAAATAATAAACAGTTTCGTTGACTGGCAATGAATATAGCACAACTCCGATCTGCCGATGTCCCAGGCTTTATTTTTATATAAAATATACACTGGTGCTCAACGCACTGCTTCTTAGTAGGTTTATTACAAGATGTGGCAATGAACAGACGCTCTGAATTGAGTATATTCGCAGCTCTACCCAATCAAACCATGTCTACACATCTTTTCAAAAAAAATACTCCTTTTCACGTTTCCCCTGACAACACAAGATAGTATTTATAGCCCGACCAATCGTGTTTAGTCTTATATTTGTTGCGCTCCAATCAAATAGGAGTTAACATGGTAGGCTATTTTTGTAACGTAATGTTTTTTCAAACACGTTATAAAAAAGTTTTATGAGCAGAAATGATTTCATGCTGTCAGGCATCCCCACTATTTTATTTTGGTTATAATTTATTAATTCCTGGACAATTGCGTAACGTTTTACATATTCTTTGTCAGCAAGCCCTAAGGAATCCAAATATCTCAATCTAAGGGAGCTAGGTGGCTGCGTTCAAAATGTGCATTTTCTACCACCTCCTGTTCACTTCCATCCCCATGTGGTGTCTGGGTACTGTCATGTTTTCAAACGTAAATCCATCTAATGTTATCTTTCCTAATAAGCGTTTTCCAGGTTTTTTAAAACCTAACTCTGGGAAGGTTAGTGTTTTTATCACTGTCCGTCTGAAAAAAAAGTTAGTGCATGTGGCCTTACACGCGTGATGGCAGCAATTGTGTATCGCGAGACGCGTGTTTAGTATTGCATGCTTCCTGCCTTCATTCGCCCCTCTCTCTCTCCTGCTTTATCTGT
The DNA here is from genome assembly GCA_024509875.1 of Oreohelix idahoensis. NCBI lineage: Eukaryota > Metazoa > Mollusca > Gastropoda > Stylommatophora > Oreohelicidae > Oreohelix > Oreohelix idahoensis. Next base: position 268,163 of record JAMPIV010016866.1, read on the forward strand.
CTTTTAGTTACGCCGTGTATGGAATGAATGAAATATTAAATCTAGGTCATTGATCAGCTTGCGTATCTCAAGGTTGTTCCAAGAAATACAGTACACGTTTCATTGAAGAAAGCGGGTAATAATACAGTAGGCTTTTACTATCAACGTGAAAGCGTTACAATTTGCCGACGAAGTAGAAAACAAGGGGATTTCGAGTACAGTCATTGTGACAGCACTGTTTTTTTACCCTTTTTCTTTTCTTTATTAAATGTATTTGTTAGGCTTTATATTTACCTGATAATTTATATATGTGGATTAGAATATTTCACGACACCTCCCCTCTTAAAACAGACATCCCATGTCAGTCCTTTATTCTATATACACATAGATAAATGTAAGTCAACTTGACTTTACTCTGCTGTGGTGCTATCATGGTTTTATGTAGTTGGGTCCATTCAGAGTAGGCACTACTCATGAAATCTGCCTCAGACTTCTACAACCAATAATATATTTCGGTTATGTTACTGAACAGCCGCAAGTGTGAGTGCTTGTCTTAATGCTGCTTCGCAACCCGTATTCACCATTTCTCTTCTCTGAGTCTGCGCAATGACATGTCCAGAGAACATTATATTTCCCTCAAAATGTACGTTATGAGGAGATAACATATACCTGGTGATAGCAGAGTTTTCGTAGTGGATCCCATAATCTTCTTATTATCCTGTATGAAACATTCGGAATATCCTCAATCAAAGAGGCAACTCAGGGATTCATTACGTTCCTCCGAAATGTTTACATCCAACAATTTTCTCATCATTCTAGAGAAGACACTAGGCGCATTCTTCAATCCAAATGGCAATCTATTAAACTCATAGTGTCCTTCTGAGGTACTAAAAGCTAGGTATGGTCTAACCTCAGGCTTTACTGGAATCTGATAGTATCCTTTACTCAGATCCACTTTTGAGAAATATTTAGCTTTATTTAGTCTGGCAAACAGCTGATTTGTATCCGGCAATGGATCCACCTGTCCTTCTGTAATAGCATTCAGTCTCCTGTAATCTATACAGAGTCTATGTTCTCCAGAGGGCTTCCTTAAGAGTACAACACCGGAACTATACGAGGATTCACTGTGTGAAATAATTCCTTCTTTCAACAGATAGTCTATCTCTTCCTTCAAAGCTTTCTCCTTAGCAAACGGAATCGAATATGGTTTCATACAGACAGGTGTGGGGTCTATCAGTTTCATATCATATTCCAATAGGTTTGTATGCCCTGGTCGGTCTGTTAACACCTCTGCATGATTATTTAGAACCTGTTGCACTCTCTCTTTCTGAGTTTTCGTTAAATGTGTACTGATTTTCACCTGTGCTGCTGTCTCACAGGGGTGTAATGGATATTCAAATGATGAAAGTGGTGCCTTTTTCATCTCCATGGCGATGGACAAGGTCAACAAGTGTGTCTCTTCCTGATGTTCTCTTTCCAAATATTTCTTCAGGAGATTCACATGATAGATTTTTTCTTTCCCCTTCTTATCTATCTTATAATTTGTTCTAGACACCTTCTCTAAAACTGTATATGGACCTTGCCATCCAATCTGTAACTTATTCTGACTCCCGGGGAGAAGAAGCAGTACCTTCTCTCCCACAGCCAAATCTCTGTCTTTCGCCTTCCTGTTATAATAGGCAGCATGTTTCTTCCTGGCTTGTTTCAAATTTTCATTGGCAAGTTTCCAGCCAGTTTTTAAACGAGTGGTCAGCTCATTCACATATTGGTATGAAGATGTAATGTTTTCCTCTGCCTTTTCATCAGTCCACGTTCTTAACAAAGCTACATATGGACCTTTAATTTTGTGGACCTATTTGTCCATGCACCGGTATGGTCTCTTCCACTCGAAGCTCTATAGTGATGATTTTTCTTCCCAGAATTATCATGCATAAAACGACCGCTACCAATTTTTCTTTTGGGGCTTTCTCCCCACTTAAAATTCTTGATGAGAGATTTCCTCTCTACATCCTCTTCCTCCAGTTTGTTTAAGTCCGATTGAGGGATTTTCGGCTTATCCTGGGGTAAGACATCTTTTTGCACTCTCCGCATAGTGGCCATTGTAAAACAGTTAAATGAAGCTTGTCCGTGAAAAGGGGCTTCCCATTCCATTTGGTCCACTTTATCAAATCTATTTTTCTTTTTATTATCAGGCCTAATTTTGCCCCGTGGCGTGTCCAGGTCCTGATCAATGTTCCCACTTGTGGGTGTTCCCTCATGTGCTATGCTACACCTTTCTACAAAATTCTCAATGTCCCATCTTGCTTTGGGCCAATAATAATTGTGAGCCACCTTTTGAATGATGGTACCTATCTTCTCATGGTCCCCATCTGGTTTCACATGTAGGCTCCTTATTAATTCTGCCCTATATCTTTTAGGAAGTACCAGCTGTCCCTGACCTTTGGATCTAGCTCCAGTCTTCCTATACATCAACTTGTTTTTCATGTAAAAATCTCCCTTGCCTGGAGTTGTATGACAAGTTGACAATTTTCTGAAACAAGGCTTGAGTGTTTTATCCCCAGCCTGTGCCTTCTTCATCTCATCTGGAGTGGTATTCAACATAATATCCTCCTCCTGTCTTGAGGTCGACCTGACCTGAAGGGTGGCCATATACACAGGTTTCCTTCTGCAACGGTCAGTGTCATGATTGTCCATCTGACAATTTTTACACCACCTTTTCCCTTGGTTGAAAGATTTTCTTTCATCATATTTCCTTTCATCGAATTGTGGGGTTTTATTTTTATTTTCATACCGTGGCCTATCAAATTGGTGTTTACCTTTGTTTTGATCCCTAGGATCAAATTTATTAAAGTTCTGTGGTGCCCTAAAGTTATCCACTTGTTTCTTTTTATTACCTGTTACCTCTGCTTGAGCTGCTTGATACCTTTCAGCAACATTTAGCAACTCACCCAGCCTCTCTGCACCTTGTTCCATGAGAAACTTTCTCAGGTCTGGAGCCATGGACTCTCTTAATTGCTCTATAAGGACCATTTCCTTAAGATCTTGGGTTTTCCCCAGAGAAGTCCATTTCTCCAAGTATGTCTCTATTCGTGCAGAGAACTGGTGATAGGTTTCACCTGACAGTAGTTTAGCATTCCTAAATTTTTTCCTATAAAATTCTGCATTCTTTTCATATCTTAACAAAAGAGCCTGCTTTAGCATGTCATAATTTTCCTGATCATTTCTGCTCATTTTTGCAAAAACTTCATAAGCTGCCCCACGAAGTCCCTGAGATAACTTTAAGCTCCACCTTTCTCTCTCTAACCCATATGTGGTAGCTAATAGTTCATACCTATTTAGATAGCTCTCTATATCATCGTCTTTCTCAACAAAATGATCTAAATGAAAATTCATAGCTGAGGTTGAGGCTCCCTGAGTAACCGTAGCATCAGAGGCAAAGGGACTGGCACCAGTTTCAGGAGCATGGCCCTGAAACTCCAACTCCCTTAGTCGTAACTCATGTTCCCTTTGTAATCTTTTATCTTCTGCTTCCCTTTCTGCAGCTAATCTCTTGTCTTCCCTTTCTGCAGCTAATCTTTTGTCTTCTCTTTCTGCCTCCAATGCTTTAGCCTCTTTGTCAGCCTCAATCTGCAACCTCTTAGCCTCAGCCTCAATCTGCAACCTCTTAGCCTCAGCCTCGATCTGCAACCTCTTAATCTCTTTTTCTGCCTCTATTCTCTTATCTTCGGCCAATCTTTCAGATTCTAATTTTCTTTCGGCCTCTTTTTCTAATCTTCTTTCTTCTCGTTCAATATATTTGTCACATTCAGCAGTGACATAAGAAATCATAATTTGCCCGTCCATTCCTAACTCTTTCGCAGTCTGTACAGCAGCAGATCGAAATTTTGCCAAGTCGGCCATTGTCTAACAGATAAATGTCTAAATTATTTAACTAAACAATTTTATCTATGACTAATTAACTTAGGACAACACAAGCACTGTGAGCTCAACCTTATTTATTTTCACCCAAGGATACCTTTTACTTCTTATTATTCCCTGAAGTGAATTACCCCCAATATTTGTAATAGGGAAAGATTCAAAATCCCGAGAGCGAGACCCCAATATATGTGGTAAAGTGGGATGTTATAAATATTTATAGGGGGACTTAGAGTACTGACTGAGATCAGCTGTGAAGGTATCTATATCTAATAAGAGTAGTGTATTATAGATAACCTTACTTGCTGCCACATATGTATACCTCAGTCAGAATTATTCTGGAATAGTGTGATGACTACGTTATATGTCTAGGGTATGTGTATGATGAAGTGTAAGTCATAACAACAACAGACAGATAAACAATTTAATTTATTCCACCACACTTGACAACACTGTGACACTCACATACATAAAACACTCTACGAGGATATCTTAAAGGAGTCACTGATAACTTTTCAAATAACAATATGTATTCAGTGCTGTCATGAATGTATATGTGTCCTGATTCAAATACAAAGGGAACCAGGAATCACAATCAATTTTAATTACAAGTTATATGTACAGAATTTATTAATATGATTCTTGTAGTGACAAATATTATTAATAGTATCCTATGTGTGTCAGTTGTGTAGTAGTAATATGAGGTAATACTGGTTTTGTTTTGTTCAAGCTCTGTTGGTATTTGTCATCATGACTTCAATAGTTTGTCTTTGTTGGAACTAGTATTGGAGATGTTCTCAGTTCCTGGTATTAAAACAATTAAATTCCCCTCTTAATTTTAGTTTACAATGTCATTTTAAGATGGGGGTACATAATGTTGAGCTCCATGGCCACACTCTCTTATCTTTCGTGATGACTGCAGTACAAGACTCCTCTGCTCGATTACTTTAATGAGTTCTGGAGCCACCCCACTGGTTGCTATATGGACCAAGGAGTATGCTGTCTGCCTCTGGCTTCAGCAAAGCTCTGACCAGGTGCTGCTCAATAACTTTAAGACCACGGTCCCTGAAACAAGAAGGTTGTACCTCCTACTTCAGAACTATTTATACTGTATTTCTACACTGAGCACAATACATCACAAACATTGAGTTCAGAGCGTTAGGCCAACTGTCAGCTTCATCTGAAATACTTTATACCAGTATTTCCCTCCCTAATGGTTACTACGCCTCTGCAATTCCAGCATTATTTCTTTCTAGTCAATAATCTAGGTGTCAGTGTACTGTTTGGCCATTCCATGCAGTTTTACTTTCCTCCGACACCCTCTGTTCAGGCTGGAGCAATATAGGCTTTACATCATGTTCGCTACTGAACTACACATATATACAGGCATAAATTAACAATTTACATTCAATTTTCATTAAAAGATATTGAATATTTCAAGCTTACCACAATTCATAGAAATAATAAACAGTTTCGTTGACTGGCAATGAATATAGCACAACTCCGATCTGCCGATGTCCCAGGCTTTATTTTATAAAAAATATACACTGGTGCTCAACGCACTGCTTCTTAGTAGGTTTATTACAAGATGTGGCAATGAACAGACGCTCTGAATTGAGTATATTCGCAGCTCTACCCAATGAAACCATGTCTACACATCTTTTCAAAAAAATACTCCTTTTCACGTTTCCCCTGACAACACAAGATAGTATTTATAGCCCGACCAATCGTGTTTAGTCTTATATTTGTTGCGCTCCAATCAAATAGGAGTTAACATGGTAGGCTATTTTTGTAACGTAATGTTTTTTCAAACACGTTATAAAAAAATTTTATGAGCAGAAATGATTTCATGCTGTCAGGCATCCCCACTATTTTATTTTGGTTATAATTTATTAATTCCTGGACTATTTGCGTAACGTTTTACATATTCTTTGTCAGCAAGCCCTAAGGAACCCAAATATCTCAATCTAAGGGAGCTAGGTGGCTGCGTTCAAAATGTGCATTTTCTACCACCTCCTGTTCACTTCCATCCCCATGTGGTGTCTGGGTACTGTCATGTTTTCAAACGTAAATCCATCTAATGTTATCTTTCCTAATAAGCGTTTTCCAGGTTTTTTAAAACCTAACTCTGGGAAGGTTAGTGTTTTTATCACTGTCCGTCTGAAAAAAAAGTTAGTGCATGTGGCCTTACACGCGTGATGGCAGCAATTGTGTATCGCGCGACGCGTGTTTAGTATTGCATGCTTCCTGCCTTCATTCGCCCCTCTCTCTCTCCTGCTTTATCTGTCTTTTAGTTACGCCGTGTATAAAATGGAATGAATGAAATATTAAATCTAGGTCATTGATCAGCTTGCGTATCTCAAGGTTGTTCCAAGAAATACAGTACACGTTTCATTGAAGAAAGCGGGTAATAATACAGTAGGCTTTTACTATCAACGTGAAAGCGTTACAATTTGCAGACGAAGTAGAAAACAAGGGGATTTCGAGTACAGTCATTGTGACAGCACTGTTCTTTTACCCTTGCTCTTTTCTTTATTAAATGTATTTGTTAGGCTTTATATTTACCTGATAATTTATATATGTGGATTAGAATATTTCACGACACCTCCCCTCTTAAAACAGACATCCCATGTCAGTCCTTTATTCTATATACACATAGATAAATGTAAGTCAACTTGACTTTACTCTGCTGTGGTGCTATCATGGTTTTATGTAGTTGGGTCCATTCAGAGTAGGCACTACTCATGAAATCTGCCTCAGACTTCTACAACCAATAATATATTTCGGTTATGTTACTGAACAGCCGCAAGTGTGAGTGCTTGTCTTAATGCTGCTTCGCAACCCGTATTCACCATTTCTCTTCTCTGAGTCTGCGCAATGACATGTCCAGAGAACATTATATTTCCCTCAAAATGTACGTTATGAGGAGATAACATATACCTGGTGATAGCAGAGTTTTCGTAGTGGATCCCATAATCTTCTTATTATCCTGTATGAAACATTCGGAATATCCTCAATCAAAGAGGCAACTCAGGGATTCATTACGTTCCTCCGAAATGTTTACATCCAACAATTTTCTCATCATTCTAGAGAAGACACTAGGCGCATTCTTCAATCCAAATGGCAATCTATTAAACTCATAGTGTCCTTCTGAGGTACTAAAAGCTAGGTATGGTCTAACCTCAGGCTTTACTGGAATCTGAGAGTATCCTTTACTCAGATCCACTTTTGAGAAATATTTAGCTTTATTTAGTCTGGCAAACAGCTGATTTGTATCCGGCAATGGATCCACCTGTCCTTCTGTAATAGCATTCAGTCTCCTGTAATCTATACAGAGTCTATGTTCTCCAGAGGGCTTCCTTAAGAGTACAACACCGGAACTATACGAGGATTCACTGTGTGAAATAATTCCTTCCTTCAACAGATAGTCTATCTCTTCCTTCAAAGCTTTCTCCTTAGCAAACGGAATCGAATATGGTTTCATACAGACAGGTGTGGGGTCTATCAGTTTCATATCATATTCCAATAGGTTTGTATGCCCTGGTCGGTCTGTTAACACCTCTGCATGATTATTTAGAACCTGTTGCACTCTCTCTTTCTGAGTTTTCGTTAAATGTGTACTGATTTTCACCTGTGCTGCTGTCTCACAGGGGTGTAATGGATATTCAAATGATGAAAGTGGTTCCTTTTTCATCTCCATGGCGATGGACAAGGTCAACAAGTGTGTCTCTTCCTGATGTTCTCTTTCCAAATATTTCTTCAGGAGATTCACATGATAGATTTTTTCTTTCCCCTTCTTATCTATCTTATAATTTGTTCTAGACACCTTCTCTAAAACTGTATATGGACCTTGCCATCCAATCTGTAACTTATTCTGACTCCCGGGGAGAAGAAGCAGTACCTTCTCTCCCACAGCCAAATCTCTGTCTTTCGCCTTCCTGTTATAATAGGCAGCATGTTTCTTCCTGGCTTGTTTCAAATTTTCATTGGCAAGTTTCCAGCCAGTTTTTAAACGAGTGGTCAGCTCATTCACATATTGGTATGAAGATGTAATGTTTTCCTCTGCCTTTTCATCAGTCCACGTTCTTAACAAAGCTACATATGGACCTTTAATTTTGTGGACCTATTTGTCCATGCACCGGTATGGTCTCTTCCACTCGAAGCTCTATAGTGATGATTTTTCTTCCCAGAATTATCATGCATAAAACGACCGCTACCATTTTTCTTTTGGGGCTTTCTCCCCACTTAAAATTCTTGATGAGAGATTTCCTCTCTACATCCTCTTCCTCCAGTTTGTTTAAGTCCGATTGAGGGATTTTCGGCTTATCCTGGGGTAAGACATCTTTTTGCACTCTCCGCATAGTGGCCATTGTAAAACAGTTAAATGAAGCTTGTCCGTGAAAAGGGGCTTCCCATTCCATTTGGTCCACTTTATCAAATCTATTTTTCTTTTTATTATCAGGCCTAATTTTGCCCCGTGGCGTGTCCAGGTCCTGATCAATGTTCCCACTTGTGGGTGTTCCCTCATGTGCTATGCTACATCTTTCTACAAAATTCTCAATGTCCCATCTTGCTTTGGGCCAATAATAATTGTGAGCCACCTTTTGAATGATGGTACCTATCTTCTCATGGTCCCCATCTGGTTTCACATGTAGGCTCCTTATTAATTCTGCCCTATATCTTTTAGGAAGTACCAGCTGTCCCTGACCTTTGGATCTAGCTCCAGTCTTCCTATACATCAACTTGTTTTTCATGTAAAAATCTCCCTTGCCTGGAGTTGTATGACAAGTTGACAATTTTCTGAAACAAGGCTTGAGTGTTTTATCCCCAGCCTGTGCCTTCCTCATCTCTTCTGGAGTGGTATTCAACATAATATCCTCCTCCTGTCTTGAGGTCGACCTGACCTGAAGGGTGGCCATATACACAGGTTTCCTTCTGCAACGGTCAGTGTCATGATTGTCCATCTGACAATTTTTACACCACCTTTTCCCTTGGTTGAAAGATTTTCTTTCATCATATTTCCTTTCATCGAATTGTGGGGTTTTATTTTTATTTTCATACCGTGGCCTATCAAATTGGTGTTTACCTTTGTTTTGATCCCTAGGATCAAATTTATTAAAGTTCTGTGGTGCCCTAAAGTTATCCACTTGTTTCTTTTTATTACCTGTTACCTCTGCTTGAGCTGCTTGATACCTTTCAGCAACATTTAGCAACTCACCCAGCCTCTCTGCACCTTGTTCCATGAGAAACTTTCTCAGGTCTGGAGCCATGGACTCTCTTAATTGCTCTATAAGGACCATTTCCTTAAGATCTTGGGTTTTCCCCAGAGAAGTCCATTTCTCCAAGTATGTCTCTATTCGTGCAGAGAACTGGTGATAGGTTTCACCTGACAGTAGTTTAGCATTCCTAAATTTTTTCCTATAAAATTCTGCATTCTTTTCATATCTTAACAAAAGAGCCTGCTTTAGCATGTCATAATTTTCCTGATCATTTCTGCTCATTTTTGCAAAAACTTCATAAGCTGCCCCACGAAGTCCCTGAGATAACTTTAAGCTCCACCTTTCTCTCTCTAACCCATATGTGGTAGCTAATAGTTCATACCTATTTAGATAGCTCTCTATATCATCGTCTTTCTCAACAAAATGATCTAAATGAAAATTCATAGCTGAGGTTGAGGCTCCCTGAGTAGCAGTAGCATCAGAGGCAAAGGGACTGGCACCATTTTCAGGAGCATGGCCCTGAAACTCAAACTCCCTTAGTCGTAACTCATGTTCCCTTTGTAATCTTTTATCTTCTGCTTCCCTTTCTGCAGCTAATCTCTTGTCTTCCCTTTCTGCAGCTAATCTTTTGTCTTCTCTTTCTGCCTCCAATGCTTTAGCCTCTTTGTCAGCCTCAATCTGCAACCTCTTAGCCTCAGCCTCAATCTGCAACCTCTTAGCCTCAGCCTCAATCTGCAACCTCTTAATCTCTTTTTCTGCCTCTATTCTCTTATCTTCGGCCAATCTTTCAGATTCTAATTTTCTTTCGGCCTCTTTTTCTAATCTTCTTTCTTCTCGTTCAATATATTTGTCACATTCAGCAGTGACATAAGAAATCATAATTTGCCCGTCCATTCCTAACTCTTTCGCAGTCTGTACAGCAGCAGATCGAAATTTTGCCAGGTCGGCCATTGTCTAACAGATAAATGTCTAAAATATTTAACTAAACAATTTTATCTATGACTAATTAACTTAGGACAACACAGGCACTGTGAGCTCAACCTTATTTATTTTCACCCAAGGATACCTTTTAATTCTTATTATTCCCTGAAGTGAATTACCCCCAATATTTGTAATAGGGAAAGATTCAAAATCCCGAGAGCGAGACCCCAATATATGTGGTAAAGTGGGATGTTATAAATATTTATAGGGGACTTAGTGTACTGACTGAGATCAGCTGTGAAGGTATCTATATCTAATAAGAGTAGTGTATTATAGATAACCTTACTTGCTGCCACATATGTATACCTCAGTCAGAATTATTCTGGAATAGTGTGATGACTACGTTATTTGTCTAGGGTATGTGTATGATGAAGTGTAAGTCATAACAACAACAGACAGATAAACAATTTAATTTATTCCACCACACTTGACAACACTGTGACACTCACATACATAAAACACTCTACGAGGATATCTTAAAGGAGTCACTGATAACTTTTCAAATAACAATATGTATTCAGTGCTGTCATGAATGTATATGTGTCCTGATTCAAATACAAAGGGAACCAGGAATCACAATCAATTTTAATTACAAGTTATATGTACAGAATTTATTAATATGATTCTTGTAGTGACAAATATTATTAATAGTATCCTATGTGTGTCAGTTGTGTAGTAGTAATATGAGGTAATACTGGTTTTGTTTTGTTCAAGCTCTGTTGGTATTTGTCATCATGACTTCAATAGTTTGTCTTTATTGGAACTAGTATTGGAGATGTTCTCAGTTCCTGGCATTAAAACAATTAAATTCCCCTCTTAATTTTAGTTTACAATGTCATTTTAAGATGGGGGTACATAATGTTGAGCTCCATGGCCACACTCTCTTATCTTTCGTGATGACTGCAGTACAAGACTCCTCTGCTCGATTACTTTAATGAGTTCTGGAGCCACCCCACTGGTTGCTATATGGACCAAGGAGTATGCTGTCTGCCTCTGGCTTCAGCAAAGCTCTGACCAGGTGCTGCTCAATAACTTTAAGACCACGGTCCCTGAAACAAGAAGGTTGTACCTCCTACTTCAGAACTATTTATACTGTATTTCTACACTGAGCACAATACATCACAAACATTGAGTTCAGAGCGTTAGGCCAACTGTCAGCTTCATCTGAAATACTTTATACCAGTATTTCCCTCCCTAATGGTTACTACGCCTCTGCAATTCCAGCATTATTTCTTTCTAGTCAATAATCTAGGTGTCAGTGTACTGTTTGGCCATTCCATGCAGTTTTACTTTCCTCCGACACCCTCTGTTCAGGCTGGAGCAATATAGGCTTTACATCATGTTCGCTACTGAACTACACATATATACAGGCATAAATTAACAATTTACATTCAATTTTCATTAAAAGATATTGAATATTTCAAGCTTACCACAATTCATAGAAATAATAAACAGTTTCGTTGACTGGCAATGAATATAGCACAACTCCGATCTGCCGATGTCCCAGGCTTTATTTTATATAAAATATACACTGGTGCTCAACGCACTGCTTCTTAGTAGGTTTATTACAAGATGTGGCAATGAACAGACGCTCTGAATTGAGTATATTCGCAGCTCTACCCAATGAAACCATGTCTACACATCTTTTCAAAAAAAAATACTCCTTTTCACGTTTCCCCTGACAACACAAGATAGTATTTATAGCCCGACCAATCGTGTTTAGTCTTATATTTGTTGCGCTCCAATCAAATAGGAGTTAACATGGTAGGCTATTTTTGTAACGTAATGTTTTTTCAAACACGTTATAAAAAAAAATTTTATGAGCAGAAATGATTTCATGCTGTCAGGCATCCCCACTATTTTATTTTGGTTATAATTTATTAATTCCTGGACTATTTGCGTAACGTTTTACATATTCTTTGTCAGCAAGCCCTAAGGAATCCAAATATCTCAATCTAAGGGAGCTAGGTGGCTGCGTTCAAAATGTGCATTTTCTACCACCTCCTGTTCACTTCCATCCCCATGTGGTGTCTGGGTACTGTCATGTTTTCAAACGTAAATCCATCTAATGTTATCTTTCCTAATAAGCGTTTTCCAGGTTTTTTAAAACCTAACTCTGGGAAGGTTAGTGTTTTTATCACTGTCCGTCTGAAAAAAAGTTAGTGCATGTGGCCTTACACGCGTGATGGCAGCAATTGTGTATCGCGAGACGCGTGTTTAGTATTGCATGCTTCCTGCCTTCATTCGCCCCTCTCTCTCTCTCCTGCTTTATCTGTCTTTTAGTTACGCCGTGTATGGAATGAATGAAATATTAAATCTAGGTCATTGATCAGCTTGCGTATCTCAAGGTTGTTCCAAGAAATACAGTACACGTTTCATTGAAGAAAGCGGGTAATAATACAGTAGGCTTTTACTATCAACGTGAAAGCGTTACAATTTGCCGACGAAGTAGAAAACAAGGGGATTTCGAGTACAGTCATTGTGACAGCACTGTTCTTTTACCCTTTTTCTTTTCTTTATTAAATGTATTTGTTAGGCTTTATATTTACCTGATAATTTATATATGTGGATTAGAATATTTCACGACAATTGTTAATCAAAATCGACCTCACTGCACCGGGACCCAAAGATGCAGCAATAGAGAATGCAGTCAGCGACCCATAGCTTGACTGCTTGCATCAGGGTCAGCGAACCAGAGCTGACCAAGACCCTACTCCACCTCCACGTGGTGGTCCTGGAAACAGGCTGCATCACTGCAGTCTGGCTGAGAGAGTAGGGATCGAAGAGGGAAGGCAAACCTGGTCCCAAAAAATGCCGTGCTGAAGTCGGATGTGTCGGCCGAAAGGCGCAGATATCACAGCTCCGGTGTAAACAGACACAACGCAACCAACGTCCTTTTCAGGACGAACGAGGAAGAAGAAGAAGACCTCACTGCACTCCGGGCAAACCCATAGGTGCTCAGTCTCCCTCAGCAAATGACGAAGAGTATGAATGCTAATTGTACCTGTAGCACGCTGGATGCATCCTCTCTCACGTCCATTTCTGCTAGTCCCACGTTTGATGCCAAACTACAACAGTTTCAGCCTTGTTGATTCATAATACTCAAAAAATACTTAGGAGAGCAGGTATAGATGCAACTTTCTAACTGGTAAGTTCTGAGGGGTATTGAGAAGTTCACTTCAAATTGCTCGGACAAAATGAAAAGGTAAAGGCAGTCCCATAGCAGATATTGCCGTAGAGGAGTGAAGTGTTAAAGACTTCACTATACTAGGTCCAGCATCAAGAGATGGGGCAACCAGTTCCCTTTCTCGCTTACCTTTTCTTTCCCCAACTCAAGAGCAAAGTCAGTTACCCATTTACAGCTGGGTCGACTGGAGCGTGACGATATCGTGAATCGAACCCAGCACCCTTTGCTGTGAGCGACCAGCGCTCTAACCAGTCTGTTACACAAAATAGAGAGATGGAATAGCTCAATCTATAAAAGATGCGGCTTAATTACGTCAGATGATAGAGGTCAAGGACCACTTTCTTTCGTATTTTTGTTTTAAAGGCATTTATCTGTACCAACAAAAATTGAAGACATTTCTGTGGCCTTGCGAGAATGCGCAAGCCGGAACAAAAACTTATCCTGACTCTGTTTAATCATCCCACAAGCTACGAGAATAATTAATGTGAGTCACGTGATCTTCCCAGGACGCATTGCAGCGACAGTGAGAATTAGAAGAACTGGCTGGCCACTGAAGATGTGAATATGACGTTACTGGCCACTGAAGATGTGAACATGACGTTACTGGCCACTGAAGATGTGAATATGACGTTACTGGCCACTGAAGATGTGAACATGACGTTACTGGCCACTGAAGATGTGAACATGACGTTACTGGCCACTGAAGATGTGAACATGACGTTACTGGCCACTGAAGATGTGAACATGACGTTACTGGCCACTGAAGATGTGAATATGACGTTACTGGCCACTGAAGATGTGAATATGACGTTACTGGCCACTGAAGATGTGAATATGACGTTACTGGCCACTGAAGATGTGAATATGACATTACTGGCCACTGAAGATGTGAATATGACATTACTGGCCACTGAAGATGTGAATATGACGTTACTGGCCACTGAAGATGTGAATATGACGTTACTGGCCACTGAAGATGTGAATATGACGTTACTGGCCACTGAAGATGTGAACATGACGTTACTGGCCACTGAAGATGTGAACATGACGTTACTGGCCACTGAAGATGTGAACATGACGTTACTGGCCACTGAAGATGTGAATATGACGTTACTGGCCACTGAAGATGTGAATATGACATTACTGGCCACTGAAGATGTGAATATGACGTTACTGGCCACTGAAGATGTGAATATGACGTTACTGGCCACTGAAGATGTGAACATGACGTTACTGGCCACTGAAGATGTGAACATGACGTTACTGGCCACTGAAGATGTGAACATGACGTTACTGGCCACTGAAGATGTGAATATGACGTTACTGGCCACTGAAGATGTGAACATGACGTTACTGGCCACTGAAGATGTGAACATGACGTTACTGGCCACTGAAGATGTGAACATGACGTTACTGGCCACTGAAGATGTGAACATGACGTTATAGGTAAACTAAATCTGTACAGTGTTTTTTCATCATCGTCATCATCATCACCATCATCATGATTATTACCCATCATTATCATCACAGCATTATCATCATCATTATCATCACCATTATCATTCATAATCATCATCAACATATCATCACCATGATTATAATCGCAACCATCATCATCATTCATCATCACCATCCTTATAATTACCATCACCATCATTATCATCACAATCATCATCATCATTATCGTCATCAACATCATCATCACCATCATTATCACAATCATTATCATCATCTCCTTTTTAGCTACTGTCGGAGCATATAGCCACAATTGCAAATAGCCTCCTCCAGGAAGCCTACACCAATGCGCGCACTGATGCAGCAGTGCTTGCTGGAACAATTTGTTTTAAGTCATGAGTGTGCCAACCCCCCCATGCACAACGTCACATTAGTTCTCTTTTACGACATGCCTGCGGGCACATTGATCCTATTCTTACTTTGCCACGTAAGACACGGAAACGACACGGAGCAGAGGGTTTTATGGGATTGATTAACAGCCTCGTGTAGTGAACAATGTTAAATGCACGTGTGTCACGAATGAGGAAGCATTTCATTGGTTCGTCAAGGATATACTGTCCTAAAGTATGGCGCACGGTATGGTTAGAATACCGCGTTGTGAATCAGACCACTTCAAGACACCGTGTGTAACCTTTCTTAACGGAAGGGTCAAGGATTCTTCCTCTTTAAGTACCATGCCTGGAGGCGTGGGTGATCATGTTTCTCTACAGCTTCATGTCTCCAGTACAATGTATCAATTATGTTGTTGACTTCTTTCCATGCTACGATGTCAAACTGTCCAGTATCTTGTGTCTTGTTCCCCTTCTGTCTTGTTCCCCTCATGTCTTGTTCCCCTTCTGTCTTGTTCCCCTTCTGTCTTGTTCCCCTCATGTCTTGTTCCCCTTCTGTCTTGTTCCCCTCATGTCTTGTTCCCCTCATGTCTTGTTCCCCTTCTGTCTTGTTCCCCTCATGTCTTGTTCCCCTTCTGTCTTGTTCCCCTCATGTCTTGTTCCCCTTCTGTCTTGTTCCCCTCATGTCTTGTTCCCCTTCTGTCTTGTTCCCCTTCTGTCTTGTTCCCCTCCTGTCTTGTTCCCCTTCTGTCTTGTTCCCCTTCTGTCTTGTTCCCCTTCTGTCTTGTTCCCCTCATGTCTTGTTCCCCTTCTGTCTTGTTCCCCTCATGTCTTGTTCCCCTCATGTCTTGTTCCCCTCATGTCTTGTTCCCCTTCTGTCTTGTTCCCCTCCTGTCTTGTTCCCCTTCTGTCTTGTTCCCCTTCTGTCTTGTTCCCCTTCTGTCTTGTTCCCCTTCTGTCTTGTTCCCCTCATGTCTTGTTCCCCTTCTGTCTTGTTCCCCTTCTGTCTTGTTCCCCTTCTGTCTTGTTCCCCTTCTGTCTTGTTCCCCTCATGTCTTGTTCCCCTTCTGTCTTGTTCCCCTCATGTCTTGTTCCCCTCATGTCTTGTTCCCCTCATGTCTTGTTCCCCTTCTGTCTTGTTCCCCTCATGTCTTGTTCCCCTTCTGTCTTGTTCCCCTTCTGTCTTGTTCCCCTTCTGTCTTGTTCCCCTTCTGTCTTGTTCCCCTCATGTCTTGTTTTTTTTCATGTCTTGTTTGTTTCTTCTTTCTTTCTTGTTCCCTTCTTTCTGTTTTGTTCCCCTTCTGTCTTGTTCCCCTTCTGTCTTTTTCCCCTTATGTCTTGTTCCCCTCCTGTCTTGTTCCCCTTCTGTTTTTTTCCCCTCATGTCTTTTTTCCCCCCTTTCTTTTTCCCCTTCTGTTTTGTTCCCCTTCTGTCTTTTCTTCTCTTCTTTTCTTTTTCCCTTTTGTCTTTTCTCTCTCTGTCTTGTTTCTTTTCTGTCTTGTTCCCCTTCTGTCTTCTTTTCTTCTGTCTTGTTCTTTTTCTGTCTTCTCTTTTTCTTCTTCTGTCTTGTTTCCCCTTTGTTCTGTTCTCCTGTCTTGTTCCCCTTCTGTCTTGTTCTTTTCTTCTTGTTCCCCTTCTGTCTTTCCTTCTCTGTTTTCTTCTTTTTCTTCTTCTGTCTTGTTTCTTTCTTTGTCTTTTCTCTTCTGTCTTGTC